>JAVGVS010000388.1:0-108095 GCA_032718565.1 Distichodus sexfasciatus | reverse complement strand
TGCAGAAATAAGTTAAAATAATAAAATAATTGTAAACAAAGATTTATTTTCAATAAATGGCAAAAACTATATACACACAATTCTCCTTAAATTATGAAGTTACTGATTTTTAATTATTCAAAATATTTGTACAAACAGTAGCTAAAAGTGCGCTGCCAGTGAAAAAAATGCATTTGTTGGACTGAGAGCAGTCAAAAACTCACTTCCAGGGTGCGTTTCCCAAAAGCATAGTTGTAAGTATGCTGTTGGGAAAGGCACGCCAGAGCGTTTATTGCAAAAGACACAATCAGGCACTTACACTTTCGTTCCGGTTTCATGTAAACATTTGTGACGTGTTCCTTTGAGATTGGTAGTTTGCCCGACATCTTTTCTTATACGCGCGGCCACTTTACTAATGTTTACCACGTAGCTTCTTCGTGTGCAACGGACAAATCTGCATCATTGGCTGTGATTGGCTATTGTGCCAGCGATGATAGCCTACGTTTATCATCATCGTCATCACATTTTTCTCAATTAAAAAAAATGAAATCGTTTCATCACCCAGCACTAGAGAAGATATTTAACTTCATACAGACTAGAGGTCGACCAATACATGTTTTTCTATACCCAAATCCTGATGTTTAGAAGTCAGGGGTCAGCTGATGGACGATACATGCTGCTGATTTTTTTTGGCCGATAATTAGACATTTTCCCCTTTATTTGCATAATACTTAACTTATAAATATTAGTATAATAATTAGTATTAGGTTTTACAGAACATAAGTGTAAAATAAGCTTAAATAACATCAATAAAACTTAAATATACATAAAAATAACTAACTAAACTGCAGTGTAACCACGCTTTCAAGCAAACAGTTCTCAGTCATGCACTGTTGTAGCACTCGTGTGACATACGTGAGAATAACAGCACAGACGTTTTGTAATGGCAGCATGTTCAGCACTAACGGCGCACAAAGTTTCTTTCTGTGTAACAGTTCAGTTGAAAACGTAGAACACTACCGATGTCTGATAGTCTTCTTTTTGGGCATATAGCCTGTCAGAACGTACATCTTTTATTATACCACAATATATTTAGACTTCATACAGTGTTTACACATAAATAGCTTGTGTGTCACGTCAGGGTAATTTTAACAGCGTTCAGCCCTGACGCCACATGAAGCTTTCTTTCCATGCAACAGTTTTTTTGAAATCTTTTAGAATACTACCGATTTCTCACTTACAGTGGCCTTGATTCATTTGAAAAACAAAAGATGATAATGATGGGTAGTCTATTGTCAGCCACAGTCTTAAATTATTCCCACATCAGCCCCTATTGTCTGTTTTATTTTTCTCGTGTGTAATAATTGTAATGCGCAACCATGAAAAGACAAAAATAACTTGCCGTAAGAACTAACTAGTTTACGGTCACGTTTTTAGGAAACGCAACTGAATTACAATGGAATAATGTTCGAAGCAGAGGAAGAATGAAATCCCGGATGGTCTGCGAATGTGATATCACCAGGTGTTGTGTGCATTAGTCAGTGTGTCAGACTGCACAATTTCCCAATTATCAACCCATAACTATGATTTTTGGCCTATGGCGAGTTTCACACCTTTCTGAAAATTTCAGCCTTCTAAGACTTACAGTTCAAGCTGCACGGTTCAAATGTGTTTTAGTGGAAAAAATAAATAATAATAATAATAATAATAATAATTCATTATTTATAAAACTTACTTTCTACTGCAGAATAGACATGCAACAGAGGCATCTGTTTCTCACTTCCACTGTTGGTTAACATTGAAGTTTTGGATTAGCTAAGTTTGCTTACTTCGATTCAGTGAATTAACAGTAATGAAGATCAATTAACACTCAAGATGACAGATGTGGAAAATAATTTTGAAATATTGTGATTTATAATTAGTGAGTTTGATTATTAACCAAATAAGGGACACATCGCTTTTCCTATATTACTTTGTGGTCCATCACAGGCCTCAGACCCAGGTTGAGAGCTCCTGAAGTGTCATTCAATTTTCTAGGTGAAACATACATTCACCACTCTGTACAACTGACTTTGGAGTGGGGCTTGTGCAACTATGTACCTGCTGAATGACAGGGGCCTGAACCCCGCCGGGCTGCATCTGGGGCAGCACCTGCTGCTGGACCATGATGGGCTGCTGGGGCTGGATGAGGTACTGAGCTCCATTAGCTGCTCTCACCACCTGCAGAATCTGACCTGAATGACAAAGACCAGTATCTACCATAAGCTGCTTCATACATCAACATGTCAATTACACTGACTAGCACACAGGTCACACTCCAGAACAGCTATGGAAAATGACAGCATGGATCTCCTGTTAGCTGCATCCCAGATAGTGTGCATTTATATGTCTCAAAGAAGAATCAAATTCAGAGCGTACACTCAAATGACTGAGTGTACTGGTGGGACTTTTTCCATCACAGTCACACACAGAGCCAAGCTGAACTTTATATCAATGACATGCAATCAAATAACTGTTTCCCCCTTCAATCAGGTTCATTGGCAATCTTATCATATCAGACAGCAGACGCAATAATAGCAACACTGACGGCTAAAACCAACTTTTCTGTGACCCTCTTCACATTATTACACATAACTACAAAATTTCTGACCCGCGTGCTAAGAGGATTTTGGTCAAGACAAGTTGAGTCAATGGGACTCCACACATTTTTCATTCATTATTAGCCAGTGTTGTGTGTCTGGGAGGAGTTTTTACCCTGACTGGTGATGAGCTGTTGGTAGGACCCCACTCCTGCCACACCGGTTGGCAGTGCCAGGGTCGCCGCTGTGGCAGCTGCACTCTGTCAACACATGAAAAACATTAGCACCGAGAGGGTGTGGGGAGTTGATTAAATTTGATTAATCTGAACACAGTATATACTGAACACTGTATATATTAGTATAACAGAGTATACACTCTGCAATATTTTCATTGCGTATAGGTTAGTGCAAAATTTATATTTTTTTAGGGGTATTCAGGGTGATTGTTCTGTTGTGTCTGACTAATTTGGTATGTTGGTGTGGATGGTGCTGGCGTCCTCACCATGCCTGTGGCACTCATATGCTGAAGAATTTTAGTATCCTGCACAATGACCTGCTGCTGTGGAGCTGCAATTAAAAAAATGATAGTGGTGAAAATGGATGAAGGTTACATTATATTTAGTTCTGTTGTCATTACGGACGCACCGATACAACTTTTTCAGCTTTGATAACAATACTTAGACTTTGGGGATCGGCTGATCCTCAGTACTGAGCCGATACCAGTTTTTAACCTTTACAGCCCTAAGAGAATTTTTTCTATTTTTTAGGTTTATTATAAAGTTTGTGTAGATGTTAGCCATACACGCCACATGTTGTTGTGTTCAGAACGTCCTGCACTATGCAGATTTGTCGTAGTCTGATGTGTAAACGCTGACACAATCAAATCAGTCCATTTCTGATACAAAAACTGTCAACTTTCCTTTTTTTAGCTTTATGTAGTATAAAAGTGCTAGAACTGTAGACAGAACTACTAGAAATAGTAAGAACAGTGTCTTTTATTGGCTTGAAGAGTTTATGTAGCAATATTCTAGAACTAAAAATAAGGTTTATCACTTCTTTATCCATTTGGAATTCATCTGGATATAGAATAAAATTATTCAATAAATAGTGCATCTATATTTCGTTTTTACTCTCCAACATTACAGAATGTAAAAAATACTTTTAGATTAGTTGAAAAAGAAATACTTAAAGTTTTGGGCAATTTTTGAGCCAATTCGGACTCATTTTGGCCTATAAGTCATTTTGGAGAGAACATCTGACACGATGACACTCTACATAAGTTCTGTGGCGTAATGGCATTCCACACAATACAGCAACGAGCGTGCATCCCGGAAGGTATTGTAAGTATAACGCTGGTTGTTTTTGTTATTTCTCAAAAAATGTAAGTTTTGTCTGTAATAAAAGGGGAAGATTTGATTGAACTGGAACACTTGAATGTTGGACTTCCATGTGAGAGAGGTGCGCGCTAACAAACACAGCAGTGAGGAACACAGAGATTGGGAGCGAGAGCTGGTGTTAAGGAAATTAAACAGTATATTCGCGTATAATTTGCCTTTGGGGTTGTAGTGTGTTGCGCTGCTTGTTCTGCTCATTGTCATATGTACAAATTAGCTCGAATATCAAAAAATAAAGCAGGATTACTGCAGTAACACTTCGGATGTATAACGACTCGAGCGTGCACACATACGCAAACATAGATAAACCTACAATTTACATATCGGCTCCAGAGATTGGCCCAATGCCACAGATACCCGATCCAGCTATTTGAGTCATTATTGGACCGATATCCAATCCACGTATCGGAGCATCCCTAGTTGTCATGGCTGCATTGACATTCATATTGGATCTTTGAACTATAGAACTTCTTGGCACTAGACTTACACACAATGCTGCACCAGTTTTATCCATCAATTAGTTTCTAATTGTCAAAGTCAAAGTAAACTTTGTCATCTCTGATACTATATGTGACCCTGCCTATGACAACCCGGCTAAAGTCGCAATTTTTCTACCTCCTCTTTACCTGACGTGACTGCCGCGGATACACATTGATCTTAATGTCTGTATGCACTTTATAATGATAGAACAGTAGTTCCTAAACCGAATAACACCCATATCACCAGTTGTTTTTACACAAAGTAATCCCAAAGACGTTAGAAAAGCAATGTTTACGAAGCCAACCTCCGGTATTTTCCGGTGGAAAATGGAAACGTAAGGTGAATAAAATCACGAATTTCGCTATTTATCCTGTTAGAAATTACATTTCAAACATTACATCCGAAAACCTCAGTACATAATCTATCATTTACTGCAATAAACTCATATGGCATATTGTTGACATTTTTCTCGCTATGACTACTTTGACGCTCCTTATTTCATATTTAGATTTGGCGATTTTAGCCGTGTTTTCACAGGCGGGGTCACATATATTCAAGTATAGAGACAAGATAGCATTTTTACAGAGTACAAAGAACAAAACGGCACAAAGAATCTGCATATATAAATACACCATAAAATATAAACTCTAAAGATAGAAACAAACAACAGCTGGCCATGCCAAAGTCATGTTTATCTTGTTCATATAAAAGTTATACTAATTAAAACTTGATGTGCACTACATTAGCTTTTATGTACAATGTGCTACTATAACCAGATATCCTCCATTATTAACTACTGACCATCTCAGGGAGTTGGAAACTGAATGGTTGGAGAAAATCTCCAGCAAGGATCACTACTTTCTGGACACTGATCATTCCTTCAGGCAGTTTGTGAGGTTTTACTGAACCTTGTTGTGCCGGGGGCAAGATGACCTGCTGAGACTGTGTGGGTTGCTGACTCTGCTGGACCTGCTGCACTTGCTGCACCTGGAGGGCCTGCTGCTCTTCTGTGTGGAACCCCTCCACAGCCTTTGACTGCATCAGCTTACTTTCCCAAAGCTGAACAACAACAGAATCAAATAATAGTAATCAAGTACTCAAGTCAAGCAGAGCATAACAAAACTGCATACATGCAGCGATGCCCTTAAACTTAAATATTATCTAACAAAAGAAAAAATGCCAGTTTTGAATGTCCAATTATCTTTAAGAAATAAAGACTACAAATTTAAATTCATGTAATACCTTGAGATCTTGCACTTTAATGACTGCATTTTCAACCAACCATGTCTTTAAAAATATTTAGATTTCAGTGAAAGGAAATCAATAAGCAGGATCTGATATAAAACTTACAAAAAAGCTCAGGAATTTCTCACGTATCAGAACAGTGAGATGTGTGAGGCTGTGTTGCATTAAGGGCGGCATTAATAGTACTGAAGAGAACTCCAGGTTTGTGACAATTTCTTGAAATAATAGAGAAATATTTTGACATTTCTGTTTTAACCATATTCTGATACCTAGGCCAGCTTTCCTTTACAATGTCTATTTTTTTTCCACTTGCAATGAAGCCCTCCTGCATTCTCAGTTGATTTTATAGGGTGCAACAGTGTGTAAGATAATTTGACATGTGGAAAGAAATGAGGTTAACTCCTTAGTGCTAAGACAGGAAGGGACTACTTTTTGTACTTTTATCAAAACCTAGCGTAGATTCAGGTACAGAAATCCATGTGGGACTGATCAAACAGTGTGTATTGCAGGGATGCAAGCACATGTATGGTCAAAAAAGAGAGAGGTAGTCAAGCCAAATACTTTTTGGGAACCATAATCTCCATCACATGCATTAGTTTATTTATTTCTTTGTTCTAACTTTCATTGCTTTTTCTTAGTCTTTTCTGAGTTATTTGACCCGCCTACTACTGCCTTCTGCAGTCTCCCCGACATCTGCGTTGAAATCACCGTACACCTGTTTTTCTGCAGTACATACTTTTGATGAGTGCCAAAAATACCTTAAAAGCAGACATGAATAATAAAATCTCCAACAATTAAAACACTATCATATTTTGACAATTTGAAAGAACTCACTAGAATTCACTAATAAAGCCCTTTTGGTATTTAGGTGGGCGATAAATCACCACGCACAAAGCAGTTGGCTCTATCCAGCTCAAAGATATTTGATTCAAAGCTGGTATAGAACAGTGAACAGCAACTGTGTAGCGGTAAAGCTTTTCCTTAAAACTGAAGCTACTTTCCTCCTCCACTTCCCATTACCCTTGTGTTGTTAAAATAGGAGCAATCCAGCGATAAGAGTTCAGCAAATGAACTTGACTCATCAGCATTTTCTTTAGTTCTTCTTCTTTTAAATATAAGTTTACAAAAACTAAAGAGTTACACAGCCCTGGCATAGATCACTCTGGAGAAAAGTCAGCAAAATTGAAGTCTATTCCTGACTCCCTGGTTATGTGGAATCAAAGAACCAATTCCTTTTTGGAACTGACCTACAACCAAATTAGGATGTTATCAGATGGTTCCTAGTGATCATTACTTCCAGTAACAAATAAAGCATCAACCAGAGAGAAATTATAAAGTTACCGTTTTAAGCTCCATGAGAACCTGCTCGTCCACCCCCTCATCCAGGAAGAGTTCTCGAACTTCATTAATCACATCCTCCATCACATTTTTATAGAGTTTAGGCTTCCAGAGAAACAAGAAATATACAATATAGGAACATACATACATATATAGATGAAATAAAACATAAATAATAAGGTCCAAACTAACGTTACACCATCAACTGAGGCAATTTTACACTACATAAAAGCATCAATAAATATTTGTTAATATCATATAGCACAGATATAAACAAAAAGAGATGACGTCAGTATAGGCACCAATGCATTCATATATTTGCTATGTGGCCAGACAATGGAAAACTAAAACCTAAAAATTGTCATATCTATATAGCGCCCAAACCCTAAGGACTGCTATGTACAGTAAATCTGGACCTTTAAACCAGGTTCTGACCAGGACAACTGGGCACATCTGGAGCACACTTTGCTCTCTCAGAGTTTTATTGCCATTAATAAATGACCATACTGCCAAAGCAAACTAAATGTAAAACAAAAACAGCAAAAAAGAAAATTACTACAAAATTACAAGATTTTAAATGTTAGTCAACATCTTTCCCCATCTATTCACCCGTCTCCCACTAAGTCTCTTTCTCTCCCTCCCCCGTGCGTACGGTCAAGGAGCTATTTAAAGGCCGCTTCTGTGTTTATACGAAAAGGCGGTGACGTGGCACCCGGTAGCTCCGTCACATCCCGCTCGGTCTACATTAGAGCGGCGCTGTGGCGGTATAAAAGCGGGCGGCGTGTGCGGGAGGAGCAGCAGGAGCAGGACGCCATTACCGAGCCGCACCGGAGCGGTTGTCTGTGACACTATACCATTACATCAAGTGTGTTTGCGTGTGTGCACTGCCTGTGGTATAAAATGAGGCCAATACACGGAGCCGTGCTGTCTAACATGGCGCCGCGTTCGCCTCAGAATCTTGTCACAAAACCCAAAACCGATCTTGTTTCTTGGTCAGATTAGATGTCAAGAGATCTGTATATTTTGCATTGTGGTGCTTCAGCAACGATTTCACCCGTCAGATTTTAACTCGGCATCGACGCTTTGACACTTTATTTTCTAAAAGCGCGACACAGGCCAATACGGCGCTCACTAACAGTTCAATTCGGCCCCAAACATTACCACCTTCACCACACGTTACTAAGAACAGTCTCAAAGAACCATCTCCAGCGCTTTTTACTACAATCAACCGAGCGGAACACACTCCGGTCCGAAACGGAGGCATGTGTGGAGGACAGGAGCCTCGAAACTCTCCCATCTGATAAGAGAGTGCAGTAACCCGCTCAGAAACCAGTTAAAATGGCCGAATTCGTGTGGCTAACGTATGTTTCCCTTTTTATTCGTGGGAAAAGACGACATTTGGGTTTGGCGTGTCTCGCGCGCTCAGACTAGCCTGCGATGCTTTGAGACACCGTCTGACCGGGTTCGGTTCGGCTCTGTCTTAAGTTATTCGGGCTCCTTACCACTGGGTTTGAGTTGGCCGAGCTCGCCATTATTAGCGTAGTGTGAGAACACACGGCACGCAGGCGGAAGAAAGCGCGAGTCCGGAATTTAAAAAACAAACAAAGTTAAAACAGGTACGCGCTCATTAAAAAAAAAATAGTTGCCGGCGTAAGTTCCGAAATAAAAAACCGCGGCGATTTTCGCTCTATATGGCTCAGACCCAGGCTGCGCCGTCCAGCCGCTCCACTCCGCGCCTCGTCCTCCTTTATATACCGAGCTGCGAGTGCGCGAGACATAGGGCACGAGCTCCCGCGCGCCGCGCGACATCTCGCGAGATCTCACAGCGGGCGCGACAACTACGCGTCTTTCAGCCCTCAGTAGGGCTTCAAGACATCGCGGTTTTGTTTTTTTGTCCTCGTCTTACTCTGCTCCCTCTTATCTCGAACTGTGTAAACCACAAAATGACAAGAAATCCCATAAACGGCCCCTTTTACAAAATTCGGGAAGTACGTCACATCGAGCAAACAAACGTCCGGCGAACAAGTAGAGTTGTAATATTCGGTTCCTTTTTAGGATTCGGCTCCCTCTGAGTCACTCACTAAACTAATCCGGTGTGCGAGTCACTTGTGTCGGTTTTGCTAAATCGCCAGCTGAATCGTTTGTTTTTTTCACAGAAGAAAGTATACGTGGTTTGCGATGTGAATGAGTATGAATGCACTTCCAAATAAATGACAAAGTAACAAGACAAGGACACTAGAGTGGCAAATATTTATTTTCAAGTGGCTCTAGCTTAAGTTAATCGGCGGATTTATTCTGTATGCGGTTTGGGGAGCGCTAACCTATGGAAGCCCATTTCCGCCACTAAAAGAAAAAAATCCGAACCTCTCGAAATTACGAGATAAAAAGTCATAATTATGAGATAAAAAGTCGAAATTATGAGAAAAAAAACTCGAAATTATGAGATAAAAAGTCATAATTATGAGATAAAAAGTCGATATTATGAGAAAGGAAGTGCGCATGCGTGCCAGTTGTGCTAAACCTGCCGTTGTCACTTGTACATGCAAACTTGACGTTTTTGGCTTGACTTCGGATTCAAATGGATTGTAAATACATCGAGGACTATTTTATACGTGCCTTCACAACAAATGAAATACTGCATTTGCTTGCAGATTCAGTTGCCTCTGCAAGAGACTTCGGCAAGTTTAGCACCACTAACTTTACCAAAAGCATAGTTGCTAACTACACTACCAACACTCTGTTACCCTAAAAGCATAGTTGCCAGCTACGTTAGCAACACTATGTCAGTTAGTGATGGGATTTATGGCTCTTTGAGGGGATCCGGATCTTGGCGATCCGTTCCTTTCAAAGAGCCGTTCAAAAGAGCCGTTCATGGCTCTTTTTAAATATTTAGTCAGTTTTAAGAAGCCAGCTTGGGGGCATCTCAGTTTATCCTGGAAATAATCACTGGGAGGAATGATGAGGCGAGATTTGTAGTCAAATAATTAAAACTCAGATATCACACACCAATATCTGAGTTTGAATTATTCCGAAATATTGATTATTACCTCATTTGTCATGTGTGAACTATATTCCATAGGGTTGCACAACATCCCTCTGCTTAGACAGTGACATCACTATTTTGGATTTACCTTTAGTACACAGTGTGTGTATGTGTAAAGCTACGTTGACTTATGTTATTCATACAATACCTACTCACAAATAAACATCAAAAACAAAGCCGGCTGCAATGAATTTCTGTGCAAAACAGCTTTTACTACAAACACTTCCACACAAGAACATTGTTATCACACAAGAACATTTTGATAGAAAACAAAAAATATTTAAAGTTTTAAATATATACTGTAGATAAAATTAGAATAAATAAAATGGAAATGTCTACATACAGTCTACTATTACTACTGTAAACTTTGCAAATAGGACATCAGCCCCTTCAAGTCTTAAATGAACAATAACAAAGTGGGCTGCAATGAATGTCTGTGCAAAACAGCTTTTAGTGAAAAAATTCTATACAAGAACAGTATCACAAAAGAACATTTTGATAGATAACAAAAAATATTTAAAGTATTAGACATATACTGTAGATAAAATTAGAATAAATAAAATGGAAATGTCTACATACAGTCCACTATTACTACTATAACTACTGTAAAAAGTCATGGCTCCGCTCCTACCCAATGACAGAGGCACGCAGGGTTTTTTTCCACTGGAGTACTCACGTGAAGGATGCGTGCACAACTATCATCATGCTGTTAGGCAGTAGCACCCCTGCGCTGGGTGCGCCCCTCCCCCTATAACTGTTCTGTCTCGCGGAGGAGCTAATTTGTGTGCATCTGTGTGAAACACGCATAGGAAAAAAAGAACGACAGAAAGAACGGCTCCCCCCCAGCCGCGACTCGGCTCCCATCGTTCATGTTTATGAGCCGTTCAAAAGAATCGGTTCGTTCGTGAACGTCACAACTCTAATGCCAGTTGCTAATGTACACTGTGTTGGGACGATGCTTTTGTGGAAACGCACCCCAGATTCGGCTGTATATTATTTTTGATTAATTTTGTAATTCCTCACTGTTAGCTTATGAACTCCTCCACATTTGATGTACAAAAATCCCAGATAATTTTTCAGACTTTATTTAATTTATCTGCCAGTATTTCTGTTGCCTCGGACGTTCAATCGTCCCTTCTGTGACAGACCGGGTGCCGACTGAAAGTTCTGTTTACGTTTTTGGCGCTTGTGATCACCGTTATGTGCGTTACTGAGCGAAAGTGAGTAATTAGGTTTTCTAAATTAGCCGAAAGTTTGTTAGTTAGTATGCTAATGTTGTACGATGGTAATTTATGTAAGTTTATAGAGCTCCTTGAACTTTTTATTGGGCGCTGTGGTCGCATTTTTCCTGCTGAAGAACGTCGAGTTCCTTGAGCTTGATGCGCAGTTTACGTAAAACTCCAGTGACTGAAACGCGTTATCGCACGGTTCGAGCTCCGCACGCCACTGTCACGCGGACGCAAAACGTACACAGACCTTCTATGCTGTACCGTGTATGCGTTTTAGAATACAGTATACGTGAACCAAAAGAGTAAAATCAAGTTTCGTGGATAAACTATACTACAATCAAAGCAATCCGATAGAGGCTTTATTTTATTTTCAAATTCTGATTCTTTTCATCTCCAGTGGAGTGTAAAACAACAAAAATACCAACTATATATTATATAAACGCATGTTGGGTAGAGTGTTTTGATTTATTTGTCTAATTCCAAAATACAATGCATACACTTTGGACTGGTTTCTTGTACATTGATTAAGCCTTATCTTACACTAAATGGCAATACTAAGGTAGTTTCACCATTCAATATTAAACAGGCCCTGTATATTCTATTAGAAATTGTGCCAGATACTGACTTGAGTTTTACCACAAAATCTGTTTTAATAAGGAAATACAGATGCACACTATGTGGTTATTCTATCACATTTTTATGGGTTGTGGGTCACACAGCAGATTTCAGAAATGGTGACCTTTAAGCCAGAATCTGTCCATGGCGTTTAGACACAAAATCTGTTTTGTTGATCAAAATCTGATGTACAGTGTTGTTACCTGCTAAAGATTATATTGTCCTATTACATTTTTCAATAGTTATGGTAGGGTTACAAGCCAGAGCCTCTCTGTGGCACAAAATCTGTTTTGATTCTGAAATTTGGATGTACAGTGTTGTTACCTGCAAAAGATTTTATTGTCCTTTTACATTTTTCTGTAGTTATGGTGGGGTCTCTTAATCAGACCGCAGTTATCAGAAATGGTGACCTACACACAATTGTATTATAAATACAATTGTATTTGTAAAACAATTGTTATATTAATTATATGTACACATGCTTTGAATGATTAGCTTCTTCTTCTTCTTCTTCTTCTTCTTCTTCTTCTGGCTGTACCCATTCTTTTGGGGTCGCAACAGGAAAAAAAAACCTTAGGATTTATTCAAACAAATAATTAAACAATTATAACCACATAAATAACTATAAATAAGTGAGATATTATTTTAAATGTTTAAAAAATTGTTTAAATAAAGATGTCCAATTTATTTCCATGCCATAAAGTACAACTCTACTGAAGTATCAGGTTTCAACTGGTGTCAACACAACTCAGGTGGAACCACCTTTTACATGCATCACACTGGATCTGTAACTATAAAATATAATATTGGTTTGTGTTCACTCCAAATTCTGCTCAACACAAATAATTAAAACTGTCACACACTATCAGCACTTTAATAAACAGATAGGGTCGGTTTCCTCTTTGATGATAATTAAATGCAGTTCAATCCTGCAAACCCCTCTTCTTATTTACCGTACAAAAAGTTCAAGTATGCTGATAGTCGGTAAGATTTATATTTTCTGCAGTCTCTTTTATGACCTTTGAAAATAACATTTCCCCTACGATAAAAATAGACACATACAATAGACATATTATGGTTTGATAGTGGTTTGATTTAAGAACATACCCAGGCAGAGTGGGCTCTCTTTTGTGGATCTTCATTGTCTTTTTCTGATCCTCGTTCTCCACAGAAATGACAATGATCACTAAAATCATCTGATCAAAATGAGATCATTATGATACCAGCAAGATTATTACAGCATACAATGTTTATATACAGTGCCTTGAAAAAGTATTCATACCCTTTGAACTTTTACACATTTTGACACCTTACAACCACAAACTTAAATGTTTTTCTTTGAGATTTTCTGTGATAGACCAACACAAAGTAGCACATAATTGTGAAGTGGTAAAAATGATACATTGTTTTCAAAGTTTTAAGCAAATAAAAATCTGAAAAGTGTGGTGTGCATTTGTATTCAGCCTCCTGTACTCTGATACTCCTAAATAAAATCCAGTGCAATCAATTGCCTTCAGAAGTCACCTAATTAGATAATAGAGTTCACCTGTGTGTAATTTAGTCTCATTATAAATACACCTGTTCTGTGAAGGCCTCAGTGGTTTGTTAGAAAACATTAGTGAACAAACAGCATCATGAAGACCAAGGAACTCACCAGACAGGTCAGGGATAAAGTTGTAGATAAACTTAAAGCAGGGTTAGGTTATAAAAAAAAATATCCCAAGCTTTGAACATCTCAAGAAGCACTGTTCAATCCATCATCCAAAAATGGAAAAAGTATGCTACAACTGCAAACCTTCCAAGAGGCCCATGGTCATTCCGGAGGAGCTGCAGAAATCCACAGCGCAGGTGGGAGAATCTGTCCACAGGACAACTGTAAGTCGTGTACTCCACAAATCTGGCCTAAATGGAAGAGTGGCAAGAAGAAAGCCATTGTTGATAAAAAGACATAAAAAGTCCTGTTCGCATTTTGCCAGGAGCCATGTAGGGGACACAGCAAACGTGGAAGAAGGTGCTCTGGTCAGACGAGACCAAAATTGAACTTTTGGGCCTAAATGCAAAGCGCTACGTGTGGCGGAAAAGTAACACTGCTCATCACCCTGAACACACCATCCCCACTGTGAAACGTGGTGGCAGCATCATGCTGTGGGGATGCTTTTCTTCAGCAGGGACAGGGAAGCTGGTCAGAGTTGATGGGAAGATGGATGGAGCTAAACACAGGGCAGTCCTGGAAGAAAACCTGTTGGAGGCTGCAAAGTACTTGAGACTGGGAAGGAGATTCACCTTCCAGCAAGACAATGAGACAATGTGTTAGAATGGCCCAGTCAAAGTCCAGACCTAAATCCCATTGACCATTTGTGGCAAGACTTGAAAATTGCTCTCCATCCAATCTAGCTGAGCTTGAGCTATTTTAAAATTTTCTCAGCATACTAAAAGGCCATGTTGTCATTAAGATAAATGAATGAGACATTTATAATACATTAAATTAGCAGTAATTGCCTGAGTTTAGTAGATATAGAAGGCAATTTTTTTAAGTAATAATTGAAATATTTATGAAAATGTTATCTTACTTTCAGAACAAATATGCGGCATGCAGTGCCATCTATTTGAGGAGAATGTGGCATTGTCTCCGGTTTCCAGACACCTGACACCCATGCTTCCTCATAAATGCCCTCAAAAGTAGGCAAAAACATTAGTTAATTTCACAAAAGTTTTATGGAATTTACACTGATTTTTTAAAGTGCAAAGTATGTTAACACACCTCACTCTCAAGTTCCTGATGAGGAGCTGTTATTCTGAATTCTGAAATTGTGTCCTTCTGAAAGCAGGACATAAATATCTTTCCCTTCCCACACCTCTTTTGCACAGATGTAAAAACAGTTTTTAAATTTAAATAAACAACTTAAAATATCTTACAGCAATATATTTTTATAGTTATAATGTAACTCTTATTCTGCACAATATATTAGACGTTCATGTTAAGACATGCATATTAAGATGTTCATGACAGTACATTTTTCTAAAGAGACCGATGGAAAGGTTAGTGATGCAGATGTTTCAGCTGGAGGAGAAGCAGAGGCAGTGGCTGTTATTGATGGAGATGATTCAGCACGAGGAGAAGTGGGGACTGTGACTTTAGCTTTCAGTTTTAACTTTCTGGGAATTCTCGGGTCCTGTTCTACATGAGGCTGTAGTTGATCAATGTTTACTTTCTTGATGGCTTTCCTAAGGCCATCAACAAGGTCAACACTTTTCCCCTCTATCTTTCTTATTGTAAACGGCCTCAAGAACTCTGGGTCCAATTTTCCTCCCTTCTGTTGCTGGCTGCAAATATTTCTCCTCCACACCATGTCACCAACTTGAAGGATTTGGCTGGTCGACTTCGACTGAAGTTGCCTTCTGGTCCTTTCCTGTACCATTTCAACATTGTCCTGTACAATGTTAAGAATTTTTTCCTGCCCCTCAAGGTCAAAGCTGACTTCCTCTTCTAAATATTTTGCCTCAATGGAATTATCAATCTGTATAAAAAGTGTAATTTTCATCTTATTTAAACTTGTCTTCAATAATAATAGGTAAATTTGTATATTTTTTATTGTCAGCATGAATAATATGTGTTATACATCTAATGTATTGAATAAATAAAGAATCTGCCTAACCTGGTAATGTTCAAGTACCTCAGATGGGTACCGTGCTTCTCTACCAAACATGAGGAAATATGGAGAGAAACGTGTTGTCAGTTATTTTTTTGTGCGAAGACCAAACATTACTGCACCCAAGTATCTATCCCAGGTGTTGGTTTTGTGCTCCACCAGCTTGGCAAGAGCCCTAAGATAAATAACATATGCATAATTCTTTGTATACATTTAGCATTCTGTGTAAAGTTGGTAATTATTTACTACCTTTAAATTTATTTTTCAGACACGTTTATTTAAAAAAAATTCATTTGTTAGATGTAATCTGATTACTCTTTATTTGTAAAAGACGTAATCTTAATTTATCTCTGTATAGTACCATTACATCTCTTTACCAGTCCATTTGTTTGGGGATGGTATGGGGCACAGAGGCTCCTCTTGATTTCAAACCTCAAGATTCAAGATTCTTTATAACCTCCGTGTTTATCCAGAGTGTTGTAAAAATTTCCCCTCCGGACTGAGTGGCCACATTGCCCCCCGACTTCTGCCCGAGCGGCCACACGGTGCCGCCATTTTTTTGTTTTTGTTTTATGTAGTTCTGTCCCATGTCTCCTGTTAGTCTTGTCCATGTCCCGCCTCCTCAGTGTGTCTGATTGGTTGATCATTGTTCAGTCACCTGTGTCTTGTATTGTCTAGCCCTGCCCCTAGTTTCTATTGGTTTTCCTTGGTTTAAGTAATCCAGCCCCTCATTTCGGGTTTCCCATATAGGTTTGGTTTTTCCCTTTGTTTCTCGTCTGTCCACCCTCACCTTAAATGTTAAAGATATGCAGTATTTTCAAAAATATACTTACAGAATTGGCTCTTTGCCCTGGTCTGTGAGGATATGTTGGAGCACTTCAAACTGATAAATGAATTTTAAAATGGATTGCGTCAACTTCCTTTGCACATTTTGATTTCAAGGCATATGCCTGTGCCCATCTTGTGCAGTAGTCAATAATTATGCATGTGTATTAATTTTGGCCATCAGTCTTCACAGTTTCCCTATTAGATCCATGCCAGCAAGTTCAAACGGAACCTTTGTCTGTTAAAGTAAATTTGAAGTTTATTAGAACCACTTCATGTATGAATATTTTAATAAAAATCAGTACTACAAACGAATACACCCACAAAACAACCAACAATATGCAAATTTACACCTGAGCATTTTTGCAACGCGAATGCCTGAACCTGGATTAGTTTTAGTTATAAAACCTGCAGGAATTATTCAATAAGGTATCTGTGGTAGACTATAATTACTGAGTACCTGCCACCTGAGTACCTGTTTTATTTTCTAAATATGTTTAAAAAGGTGAATACCTACATTACTTTTAAATGCTAGTCATTAATACTGATGCCATAATAATATAGTTGAACCCAAGGAATTTAAATAGTAGATGTTACTCTACATCTAGTAGATGTGTCTCTAATTAGTTTGTATTCTGTTGCATGTTTGATTGTGCCTCTGTTTTTCACTGTACACTGTGACACCTGTGGCAAAATAGAATGTTTTCTGAATGTCAAACAGAGTTTCAATTAACAAGATGCAACTGTATTACTCATACCCATCATTCAATGTCGGCAGACATTCCAGGCCAGTAATATCACTGTGACATGGCATCCCTGGTTTTTAATTGCCCACAGTGTGCTCCAATGTCACTAGAGTGGAACTGGATAAAGAGTTTGTCGGACTCTTCAGCACTACACACCACTTTGGCCCTGACTTCTTTGTCAGAGCCCTTGTATTGGATGTAGTACAGTTCTCCAACTCCCCGACCATTCGGGAGGGAGACTGCCCCTATAAAAGGTCCATGCACTCATTAATTGGCTTCTGTACTCAGCGATCGCGACTGCAGGGCCAGCTGGGTGTCCAGTTGGAGTGCTTGAAAAGAGGGTGGCTAGAAACTGTAAGCCTCCCATAACCTGAGTGACTATCATCAGCACCTCCACCACCACCTTGTGCCCACCCAGTGTCCTCACATCACACTGCCGATTGATGTACGCCACCACAGTCCTGTTGTCTGTCCAGACCAGCACATCTTTGCCCCTCAACTCCTGAGCAATGTGCTGAAGGACCCTGAGAATGGCCATCATCTCCAGGACATTGATATGGCGACCTACCACTGGCCATATGCCATGCATGCTGTGGGGCCCCAGTGTGCCCCCCAGCCTGCCAACGATGTGTCTGTGAAGATCTGTGTGTACTGGCACACCCCGCCCAACCTCACGCCTAGCAGGAGTGTAGCAGAGTGGCTCCAATACGCCACGTCTGACAGAGCCTGTGGCAGGAGAGACACCAACCGACCCTTATGAGCCACTGGGTCCAACCTCAGACCCATGAACCACCACTCAGAGTCCTCCAAAGCCAAGGGCTGAGGGGTCCACAGGCCTGCTGCCACCTCACAAAGCGCTCTGAGAGAGGTCGAGGGTGTGGAAGAATGAACACCAGATCGCCCCCTCTCACCTGCTCCAAGGCCTCGACTCGAACCCTGGCCACCATAATAATGGAGCTGCCAGCCTTATAACACACACATAATGAAACTGGGGGCTGCAGAATGGGACATTCTGGAGGACGATTCTGCCAGTGGAGGTGGCGGGAAGACTGCTGGGCTAAGAGCGGAGCAAGCCTTATAATACACACGGCTCTTAGCGCTCTTCGAATTGAGCGGGCGACCTCGTGTATTTGTGGCTGATGGCGAGAGAGGAAAACAGCACCGTCTTATTTTCGTGAATAATATTCATACTATCAGAATTGGAGATATTAGAGGCTGACAGTGAGAGTGAAAAACTCAACGTCACCTTATTCAGGCCATCTAAACTTACTTTACCTGCTCCTGGGAATGATCCAGACGTGGCACGCCTCACAGCTGAAACAAACACAGCATTAACAGCATGCGGTTGGGAAATTGCTGTCTTTGGGAGGAGGTATTTGCAGGCACTGTGTCCCGGAAAACCTTTATTGGTAAAAACTTTTATATTGGTGCGGCTCTCTGACCTCAACCTCTTGGCCGGGCAGAATGAAACTGGGGGGGTGCAGAATGGGATGTTCTGGAGGACGATTCTACCAGTGGAGGTGGCGGGAACCCCTGTGCCCAAAGCGCAGTGGCAAGGCATGCATCCGCATCGCAATCCAAAGAGCAGAGCAAGTCAGTAACCGCAGATCCAAACAGCCCCTGGTCGGTGATGTGCAGGAGCATGCGCTTCTCACTGTCGCTGAGTCCGGAGTAACCCAGCCACACATTGGGTTGAAGAACCACCGACATTGCGGCGGTTCATCCCACATCCACATTGATGCCCTGCAGAGCAAGGCAAGTTTTTGGCAAGTTTATTTATAGAGCATATTATCATACACAAGGGTCATTCAATGGTCATTCATTGTTTTACAGAAACAATGTTAAAATGTTAAAATTAAAGATAAAAAGAAAAAGTAATAAGAAAAGAAATAAAAATAAAGATAAGAAAAGAAATATAAAATGATTAAAAGTGCTATAAAAATATTTTTTAAATCAGGCACAGTCAACAGCTCAGCACTCAAGTGTGGGAAAAGCAACAGAGAAAAGTGCAGTTTTTAGCATCCGTTTAAAACTTGTCACAGTTGGGGCAGATCTGATATTAATGGGCAGCTGGTTCCAGCATTGGGCAGCATAGTGGCAAAACGCCATTTCACCGTGTTTAGTTTCAGTTCTTTTCATCACCAGCTGGCCTGATCGTGCAGATCTAAGGGACCTACCAGGATTATACACATCAAACATATCAGAGATGTAACTAGGGTACAACCCGTTTAGTGACTTGTACAGAATTAGTAGTGCTTTGAAATCAATTCTGTACTGAACTGGAAGCCAATGCAGGGACCTGAGAATTGGCGTGATGTGATCTCTTAGTTCTGGTTAGAACTCTGGCAGCTGCATTTTGAATGAGCTGGAGCTGTCTAATGGACTTTTTAGGGATCCCGGTGAGAGGACCATTGCAGTAATCAACGCTGCAGGAGATAAAGGCATGTATACGTTTTTCAAGGTCTTGATGGAAAACAAAATCTCTGACTTTAGCTATGTTTTTAAGATGCTAGAATGCTGACTTTGATATCGACTTAACATGTTCACTGAAGTCAAGATCTCTGTCCATGATTACACCAAGATTTTTAACATGCTTTGTTGTTTTAAGGGTTCTGGATTCTAAGTAGGCGTTTAGATTTGATCTTCCCTCTTTGTTTCCAAACAAGATTATTTCTGTTTTGTCCTTATTTAACTGGAGAAAATTTTGATGCATCCAGTTTTGTACTCTATTGAGGCAGAGACATAATGAATCAATGGAAACAAAGTCACCAGGAGAGACAGCCAGAAATATCTGAGTATCATCTGCATAGCTATGATACGACACATTATTCTCTCTAAGAATTTGACCCAGAGGGAGCATATACAGATTAAACAGAACTGGTCCGAGAATGGATCCTTGTGGGACTCCATATGGCATGGCGGTTTTCTCTGATTTGCAAGTGCTGATCGAAACAAAATAATTCCTGCCTTCTAGGTATGATCTAAACCAGCTTAGCACTGTTCCTGAGAGCCCAACCCAATTTTCTAGCCTATCTAAGAGTATGCTATGGTCAACAGTGTCAAAAGCTGCACTCAGGTCTAAGAGCAACAGTACAGTTATTTTACCTGCATCTGTAAAAAGACAGATGTCATTCAGTACCTTTACAAGAGCAGTTTCTGTGCTGTGATGCTGATGGAAGCCTGACTGAAAATCATCAAAAAGGCCATTTGTGTATAAGTAGTTACTGATTTGATTAAGAACTACCTTCTCTATAACCTTGCTTATGAAGGGAAGTTTAGAGATGGGCCTATAACTGGTAAGGGCAGAGGGGTCCATGTTCCGTTTTTTCAGGAGCGGTTTAATGACTGCGGTCTTTAGCAGTTCTGGAAACACACCTGAGAGTTATTCACAATGTGCAGTAGGTCCTGTGCTAAGCTAGGGAACACCTTTTAAGAAGCTTGTAGGGAGAATGTCTAGGGAGCATGTAGAGGGTCTGAGATGTTGCACTATTTCATCAAGAGCTTTAGCATCTATAAGGTGAAAATTTGACATGACGGCAGGTTTTTTCTGAGTGTAGGCCCAGATTCAAAACAACTTCCTAAGCAGGTGGCACTGAGATTTTGTCTGATATTTTCAAGTTTTTGGTTGAAAAAACAAGCAAATTCATTACATTTCTTAACTGTATGAAAATCTGAAGGTAACTGCGACTGAGGATTTGTTAACCTCTCCACAGTGGCAAAAAGGGATCTAGTGTTTCTAATGTCCCTATTGATAACATTAGAGAAATATGCTTTTCTCGCTGTGCCTAATTCAATGTTATAACAGTGAAGACTCTCTTTGAAGATGTCATAATCGACCTGAAGCTTAGTTTTCCTCCAACGGCACTCAGCTTTCCTGCATTCTCTCTTCTGATTTGTTACCGCTGAGGCATTTCTCCATGGTGCCTTCTGTTTACCAGTAATTGTTTTGACTCTAAGGGGTGCTACAGCATCAATGACCCTGAGCATTTTAGAGTTGAATATATTAAGACATTCATCTACACTTGCCGCCAATACACTTGGAGTCCTGCAAATGGCCTCCATAAAGACAGAACAGGTATTCTCATTAATGTACCATTTCTTGACAGTCCGAGAACCGGTGAGCATTTTATGACAATAGAGAGGTATTCAAATGAATTAAATGCACCCAACTGCAGTTGCTTGCACAAAAACATATCTCTGTACAACACGCTTACACCCCCGCCTTTCCTGCCCGTACGACATACATTAAAAGAGCAAAAGTTTGGGGGAGCTGATTCATTAAGAACCAATGCACTGCAGCTGTCCTCTAACCAAGTTTCAGTTAAAAGCATAAAATCAGTTTTGTGTGTAGTAATAAGATCTTTAACTAAAAGTGACTTGTTATTTAGTGACCGAACATTCAGGACACCCAATTTTAGAGTGCAGGAAGGAGCTAATACGCGTTCAGACTGAAAAGTGTGTAATTTCGAATGATTAACCCTGAAAGTTGAACGTACTCTGCTCCTCCTGTCACTAATTAAAACTAGAATAGGCCCCAGCGAGTCCTGAGAACAGTCATGTGCAATAACACTACTATTGCAGGGTCCTTAAAAACATCAGTCATTATTGTTATTGTTTGCTGGGCTCTGAAGCTGCTGGCACTGTGGAAATGGACGGAGAGCTCTACCTGCAGGAGGACAGGGCCGCGGCAGACGAGGATTGTGGTCCTTTGTAGGTGGTGGCGGTGTACGCCGCTTTTTACATACAACCTGGGGGCTGGCTGCTGTAGATTGTGAGAGCATCATCCCTGTAGGAAGCAGATCCTCATTTTTTATTGGTATTGCTGGATACAGTGGTGCAGAGAGGGTGGAATGAAGTTGCGGGGCCATTGTCGATTGGGGGAGATTGAAGCTCTCCTCGTGAGGGGAAATGTCCCTCGGTAGATTACTGCCAACTTCCTCATGTGTCATAACAGCCAGCTGACACTGGAGCTTGGATTTAGGGGTGGAGTGTAACTTGGTACCCATGCAGCTTTGAGTCAGTTAGCCCTCAGCATCCTCTTGCTCCAATCTGGATAGATTTGAGCAAGTTGTGACATCATTTGAGAGGTCAGGCTGAGCCTCTCTTTCCGTAATAGGCTCAACAAGTATGGCATATCTAAGGGACGTGCAACAGGCTGTGGTTGTTGTGGGTCCTGGTTATCACTGACATTCTTATTGATGCTACAGGCGTCAGGGGGCTGAAGGTCAGCTACAGTATCTGTCAAATCAGCATGGTCCATTTCAGCACGCTTTGTCTCAGCTTGGTGAGCCAGAGCCGGGTCCTTAGTGCAGCTGCTGGTACTTGAGTGGTATGGTTTGGAAGAATGGCAGAATGAGAAAAGAAGGGGGACCCCAAGTCCACCTTGCAACTCGTGCAGCTCAGACTCACCAAACTCTGAGTGCTCTTTTAACAAGGAGGAGAGCGAGTGAGCCACCATCGAAGTATTGTTGCTCAGCGCGATCGTCTGAACCACTGCCGAGAACAAGCGACCAGCTAATGCCTTGGTTACCTTAACCACTTGGCAGGGGGCTGTGGACAGCGCTCCAGCCAAACAGAGTGCTGCAGGGAATTCCAGGCTCCCACGGCCAGTCCTCCATACCCGCGTATGATGCGTACGCCACCACAGGCGATCGCGCCTGCATCGGGTGGTCCCAGTCGCGTTTTGTATACAACAAAACCAGCATTTGTGCGGACAAACATGAGGTCTGCACGAAGGTGTAGCAAGCTGCTGGCGGCAATCTAATATGCCTCCAGAATATCATCCAGTGGGAACTTCTCCACGACGATGGACATGTCTTCTGCAAAAAGCGAAAGCACATCCTCCTCCTTGAAGATGCGATGCTCGTCGCTCTCGTCATACTCATCCCATGGTTTCATATGCTAGGGGGTGGGACACACACACCGAAGACCGAAGCCGCTCACAGCGCACGCAGAGCAGTCCATTGGCTTATGGTCAAGGTCCAAACAGAGGAAGCAATGCTCGCGTTGATCCCCGTCTGGCAAGATTGCACCACAGGAAGAGCCAGTCGACATCCAGGGAGGAAAAAAACAAGTCCAAGAATTCTCAATTCAGTGCTGTGGATAATCTATCAAGATTGACCATGATGTCAGATAGTTGACTTCTGGTGGCTTTAGTGCCAGTAAGAAGAACCTCAGTGTTCAGTCTAGATTTAACTGAAAGAAGTTGCTGTCTGTCTTCTGGTTTAGCTGATATATATAATTGAGTATCATCCGCAGAACAAAGAAAATTAATTCCATTCTTACAAATAACTGAGCCTAAAGGTAGCATGTATAGCGAAAACAATGGTATGATCTGAATGGTAGGATTTGAACCAAGAGAAGGCCACTCCCTGCAAAAACTTTCTCTATTATTTTGGAGATGAATGGGAGATTAGATATTGGTCTATAGTTTTACATTTCCAAGGCATATAAGTTGAGCTTCTTCAACAAGGGCTTAATTACTGCTTATTTAAGAGATTTGGATCTACCCAAATCTCTTAAATTAGCAGCAATTAAGACCTTGTTGAAGAACCTCAACTTATACCAGTGCTAATAGAGGAGTTAACTATTGCTAGTAGATGTTTAATCACTACTGGAATCATCTCTTTGAGTAGCCTTGTTGGAACAGGGTCTAACATACAAGTAGATGAATTTGAGGATAGGATTAAGGACATTAGATCTGACTGGTCAACCAGTTTACTGAGTAAACGATTCAAATATGGACGCTGCGGTATTAGTACTTGCTGTGTCAAGGCCAGCCTCTGTAGTTATGTGAGTACCGAGAATATTCAGTCTAATTGATCACATTTTTTGGTCAAAAAAGTTCATAAAGTCGTTACTAGAAAATAATGTTGGCACAGTTGGAACAGTTGTCTGGCTATTAGTCAGCTTGTTAAATAGAAATCTAGGATTGTTTTTGTTATTTTCAGTTAGCAAAGAGGTATTCAAATTTACCAGCTCTAAGCATCTTTTATAGCTTTCCATTGCCTCTTTCCATGCTAATTCGAACACCACAAGTTTAGTTTGTCGCCACTTACTTTCTAATTTCCGTGCCTCTTGTTTTATGGTATGTAAGTGGTCATTTTTACACTCCATTGGAGATTAAAAGAATCAGAATTTGAAAATAAAATAAAACGTCTATTATCGGATTGCTTTGATTGTAGTATAGTTTATTCACGAAGCTTGATTCTACTCTTTGGTTCACGTGTGTTAATATATTGTATTCTAAAATGCATAAACGATACAGCATAGAAGGCTGTATACGTTTTACATCCGTTTCAGTCACTGGAGGAGTTTTACGTAAACTGCATATCAAGCTTGTGGAACAACACTCATTCAGCAGGAAAAATGTGAAACAGCACCCCTATGGTCACAAAATCTGATGGTCACAGAATTCGGTGTAACACCAGTAGCTTGCAGCGGCTTTGCACATTGTTATATATAGTTTGTTTTACTTCATCCCACTGTAATGGACAGAAAGTGAAGCACTGCCATAAAAGTGTTTGTTCACTGTTGGTTTTGCATGGAGTAATGTGCCCCTATTTTTGAATTTAATTAATATTTTTATGGCACTTTTTGTCACTGTATTTTTGTTATTAGTATGTGATATAACAATATGAGTATAATATGAAAACATTTTGTCATTCCTTTCTTTATGATTATTTATACTGTTTGCCACATTTCACTGTCCAAATTTCACATGCTTCTACTCTGTCTGCTACGTACAATGCTGCAGTTGCATTCGGCACTTTAAAAACATCTCATTGCACCTGTCATCTGTCTTTAGAATAATTTTGTAAACTCAGGTTAAACGTCAATACATTTTTAAATTTAGTATATAAATGCATTTACGTTCACATTTATAGCATTTAGCAGACGCTCTTATCCAGAGTGACTTACAACAGTGCTTTGTAGTCCATGACTGTTCTTAGATCTGTAAACTATGTCAACAACTGTAGTTAAACCCAATTACCACAACCTAAGTTTTATACTTTAATGAAAAATGGGTTAGAGAAAAACGAAAGTTCACAGATAGACATGTATTATTATTTTTTTTTTGATGGCTAAGACAACATAGATAGTAAGGGGTAAACTAGAGAGGTACATTTTCTAAAGAAAATGTGAGTGGTGCTTGCCGTGGCAAAACTTGGGCCTCAATATTACAATGTTTCCTTCAGTTCTCTGTGAAAAACAACATTTAAAGTGCTGGTATAGCAGTGATAAGACAATATTGCTTCTATTCATATTGGTAATCATGTTAAGAGCAAAATGCTAATATAGTCAGCATAATGCTAGCAACATGCTAATATTGTTAGCATAATGCTAGCAAAATGCTAAGCACTCTAGCATCATGATAGCGACATTCTAATGATGTTGCTAGCAACATGCTAATATAGTTAGCATAATGCTAGCAACATGCTAATCAGCTAAACGTCATGTTATCAACATGCTAAGCACTTTAGCATCATGTTAGAGACATTCTAATGATGTTGCTAGCAACATGCTGATATAGTTAGCATAATGCTAGCAAAATGCTAATATCCTTAGCATCATGCTAGCCACGTGCTAATGTAGTTAGCATAATATTAGCAACATGCTAATATTATTAGCATAATGCTAGCAACATGCTAATCGTGTTAGCATCATGCTAACAGCATGCTAATGGGATTGCTAGGGGGCGTGGCTTACAAGCATCATAAAAAATGCGAAAGACTGATTGGTTGCCTGAGGTAAATGAGCCCTCCCCCCGTGTCTATAGACAGTGGGATACACAGTTAAATTCAGTTTCAAACTGCCCCCTGCGGGAAATTAACCCCCCACCCCTTAGAAAAGTCATAGCACCCCATTCCCGAATAAGGCGCACGATTCGATACCTCATTCATGGGTCTACGACAAACGATGCGGGACTAGTTACGCGCCAAACTTTTGTACGGAAGAAGAATAAGAAAAAAAAAAAAAAAGCCTGTGAGATAACAATAGTAGTGCTTTGCTTCGCAAGCACCACTAATAAGCCTGTGAGATAACAATAGTAGTGCTTCGCTTCGCAAGCACCACTAATTAATCCCCTAGATACTCTTTGAAGAGGTGTGTCTTCAGATGATGTTTGAAGACAGCAAGGGACTCGGCCATTCTTACGGCAAGCGGAAGTTGGTTCCACCACTGAGGAGCCAGCACTGCAAAGAGTCTCGAAGCATGTTTTCCTCTTCTCTTAAGTAGAGGTGGTTCCAAACGAGCAGCGGTTGATGCTCTCAGAGGCCGAGAAGTGACACATTGTTTATAAGTAAGTGCTGACGGTGGTTTGGTGTGATGCCGAGACCCCTGGAAGCCCTCATGTCTGTGTTGCCTTCCAGCTCTCCCTTCTTAGCTAGGCTGCCATAGCTACTCTAGCATTGCCGGAGGTTAGGTTAGGGCACTTAACTTTCTCCTCTCTTTTCTTCTTTTTCCGAGCTGTTCCCGAGCTGATCCCGGGATGGCGCTTGGCTGACCGAACCCTCACCGGGACTCTTTGGAGATGCCCCGAGCTGACACTGACCATCTCGACCCTACCAAGCTGACGCTGATCAACCGAACTCACCAGGAGTCCCGGAGACGTCCTGAGCTGACGCTTGACCTTGTCAACCCTCCCGAGCTGATCCTGACCCACTGAACCCGCACCAGGACTCCATGGGGACATCATCATGAAACCAACTGGGATTGGACCCTATGGACGTCTACTGACTTAGCAGCACAATACTGAACTAATTTCAGCTTAATGTTGCTGAGAGGGTCCTGCAAGTGGCCCATCAACAACCCGGGATTCGAAATATCCCTTGGACTATCTTTGTATCTTTGCTTCTTTAAATAACTAACAACTCATCTTGAACTATTGCTTGTTGTACATTAAATGTTCGTGCACCCGGTCGCCCAGAGGAGGATGGGGTCCCCCTCCGAGTCTTGGTTCCTCTCAAGGTTTCTTCCTATTAGAGGGAGTTTTTCCTTGCCACTGTCGCCTCAGGCTTGCTTGTTGGGGGGTTTAGGCCGGTTATATGTAAAGTGCTTTGTGACAATGACTGTTGTTAAGAGCGCTATATAAATAAAATAAAATAAATTTGAATTTGAATTTGATAAGTAAGGAGGTGCTGTTCCAGCCTTGGCCTTAAAGGCAAGTGTTAGGGATTTGAACCTGATGCAAGCAGCCACAGGGAGCCAGTGCAGGTTCCGCAGCAGAGGTGTGGTGTGCAAGAATTTAGAAACGCTGAGGATAAGTCTCGCAGCTGCATTCTGGATCAGCTGAAGTGGTCGTGTTGCTTTCATTGAAAGTCCAGCCATTAGGGAGTTACAGTAGTCCAACTTAGAGAGAACCAAGGACTGGACGAGAAGCTGGGTAGCTTCAGTGGTGAGAAAGGGGCGGATTCTTCTGATGTTGTATAGGAGATATCTACAGGACCTAGTGAAGTTGCTAATGTGTGAACACAATGACAGTTCGTCATCCAGAATGACACCAAGGTTTCTTGCCATTTTTGAGGGGATGATAACAGAGTTATCAAAAGAAATGGCAAGGTCAAGGTTTGGTGAAGGACTGCCTTTGATGTACAAGAGTTCAGTCTTGCTAGGATTTAACTTGAGGTGGTGGGATGTCAGGTGGCTGAGATTTGAGTTGATACATGTTGGTCACCTGGTGGAAAGGAGAGTTCAGTGTTCAGTGGTAGGAGAACCCGTGTGCAGCTATAACCTCCCCAAGAGAACCAGTGTATAGAGAGAAGAGAAGGGGTCCTAGGACTGAACCCTGGGGAACACCAGTGGTCAGCCTTCGTGGGGCTGATAGGGAGCCTTGCTATGTCACCTGATATGTTCTGTTATCAAGGTAAGATGCAAACCATCGCCAGGCTGTACCGAGTATCCAGGAGGATCTGATGGTTGACCATGACAAAAGCTGCAGACAGGTCCAGAAGTATCAGAACTGAGGACAGGTTTGCGGCTCTGGCAGCATGAAGATTTTCAGAGACAACTAGAAATGCACTCTCAGTAGAGTGTGCAGCTTTGAATCCAGACTGGTTAGGGTCATGGAGTGTGTTTTCGGACAGGAAGACATTAAGTTGGTTATAAACTGCTTGTTCCAGTACTTTGGAAAGAAAGGAGAGTAGGGATACTGGTCTGTAGTGGTTAACATCTGAACAGTCCAAAGAAGGTATCTTTAAAATGGGTGTGATGACAGCAGGCTTGAAGGCAGTTGGAACATGACCAGCTATTAAGGAACCGTTGATAATGTGTGTGATGTGTGGGAGAAGATCCTGTGAAATAGTCTGCAACATACCTGAGGGGATTGGGTCAAGTAGACATATGGTGGGATTGCTGGTCGCAAGGATCTGAGACACATCCTCATGGGATAATGGAGTGAAGTCTCAAAGTTGGGCAGCACTAGTAGGTGGTGAGCTGGTCGGCAGGTTGTCAGTCAGAGGAAAAGAGCTCCTGATAGAAGCAATCTTCTCCTCGAAGAACGTGGCAAAGTCCTCTGCTGTGAGAGCTGGAGAAACAGGATGAGATGTTGGTTTAAGTAGGGAAGAGAAGGTAGAAAAGAGTTTGCGAGGGTTAGATACAGATTCTTCAAACTTGGTTCTGTAGAAAGAAGTTTTTGCAGAAGTTAGATCAGTGGCAAACTTGGATAAGAGAGAGCGATAAGAGAGGAGGTCACTGTTACAATGCATTTTCCTCCATCTTCTTTCAGCTGCTCTTAGTTCTCTTCAGTTGCTTCGCAGGGACTCTGACAGCCATGGGGTTGGAGGGGAAGCACTCCTTGGTCTGGAAGACAATGGACAGAGCAGGTTAATAGAGTTGAAGAGGGACGAGAGAAAGTCATCGGTGGCGTTTTCAACAGTTGAAGGGCTTGGATTAGCACAGCTGGAGAGAGATATGGAGAACTGGACAGTGGAGGAGAGGCAAGATAGAGAAAGAGAACTGAGATTTCTGCGGGGGGTCGTGAGGGTTACAGGAGGTTGAGAAGAGGTGGTCAGGAGAGGGAATTTGAAAGACAGAAGATGATCAGACACATGAAGAGGAGTAGACAGTATATTGAACATAGGAAAAGATTTGAATGATACTAGGTCAAGAGTGTTGCCCGCTTTGTGGGTCAGAGGAGAATCGCCAAGAGACAGACCAAAGGATGACAGAAGCATCACAAGTCCACTGGTGTGTATCCCATCCCTTGGAAGGTTGAAGTCTCCAAGGAGAATGAGTGGAGAGCCATCATCTGGAAATGAACTCAGAAGTACATCCAGCTCATCAATGAAGTTTCCTAGTGGGCCTGGAGGTCGATAAAGAAGAGTTATGTAGAGTTTAGTTGGATATGTGACAGTAACAAAATGAAATTCAAAAGAGGATATGTTGAGGTGAAGAAGATTAGCAGGTGTGAAACGCCATTTGCGAGATAGAAGCAAACCTGAGCCCCTGCCTCTGCCTGAAGTACGAGGAGAGTGAGTGAAGGCAAAGGCAGAGGAGAGAGCAGCTGGAGTAGCCATGTCCTCAGATGTGATCCAGGTTTCAGTGAGGGCAAGGAAGTGGAACGACTGGAGAGATGCCAGTCCAGTGATGAAGTCAGCCTTCTTGATGCTAGATTGGCAGTTCTATAAACCACCATACACAATAGTAGGGGGCTGTGGAGACATAAAAGGCTGAGAGAGGTTACATAGATTTCTTTTTTTTTTTTTTTATTAATTTTTTGTTGTTGTTGTTGATCCCACCACCACCCACCAGGTGAACTTTATTCATTTATTTATTTTTCCAATTAATTAAAATACTTAAACAGGATAAATAAGGTTGATAAGAGAGGCAACAGAGGGGGAGAGAAGAAGAAAAGGAAGGGAGAAGAGGGAAAAGAAAGAGAAAGAAAAGAAAGGAAAAGAAGGGTAGAAAAGGGAGGGAAAAAAAAGAAAAGGATATGCCTTCCATACCTGCTGACAAAAATAGAACACCAGGAGACACAACAGAGAAATTGCAGCAACAACCAGCATCACCATGAATCGCAGTAAATACTAAATGTTACTGAGCAGGCGCGCCTAAATATTACAAGAATATATTTTTGGAAGGGACAGCAGATCAAGACAGTGTGTATCTAGGGCACCTGTTTTACACCAATGTGGATGCTTGTGTCCACACCTGTGTGTGTGAGCACGCTTGAATTCATAAGTTTCCTCCATAGAAATGTTTAGTAGTGCGTGTGGGGAACCACAGTCCCGACCATAAGGTGTCTGGAACAATACGGAGGGACCGGGCCCCAGACATCCGGAGGCCCCCAGGGCAGGAGTCCCAGGGCTTGCAGAAGTCACAGAGGTACCCTCCAGAAAAGAGCAGAGGAGAGCCTGGAGTGGTCATCCAGCAGCAGCAGGGCAGCGGCGACAGATCGCAGGCTCGCCAGCAGCACCTGAGCAGTCCGGTCCCTAGGCCGAGATCCGGGAGGCCCCCACCCCCCCCTCGCCGGGGGACCTTGAGAGCCAGGAGGCCAAAGCCCGCCAAGCGACCTCCGAGCAAAAGCCAGCACTCCCCGAGCAGCCAGCTGGGCGAGACATCGCGCACCAGCGACAGGGGCACCCTCACTGGCAGGGTGTGGCGCAGGGCAGAGAAGCCTGAGATGTTGATGACTGAGGTGGAGTCTTAGGCCTGACCTGACATATGGACAAAATTGCTCAAGTAGCACCTATCTTGCCAAACACTCTACACGTTCCCTCCTCCTTTTTTAAACGGAATATACAGTTTACAATGTAGACATACAAAAATCAACATGATACCCACACACACTCCCCTCCCCCCCTTATATACTCTAGCTCCTAGATCGGACACACCCCTACCCCAAGGGGGCAATCGGCGCCAGACCCTGGAGCTGAACCCCTTTCGGGCAGTCCCCGCAGCGGCAGCGATCACACACCGCCCGGGCGACCGGGGCCAGCCAGCTCGTCTTGCCTTTGACCTGGACAGCGAACAGGGAACAAGGGTGTGAAAGGCCCTGTGCCCCGCCCGCTCAGATGTGAGTGTTGGTGTGTGTGTTGTTCTACAGTGCTTTAAAACAGGGGAGGGCAAGACACCAACCACCCTCCATGGCTGTGTCGGCAGCCTCCCGAGCCTCAATGTCTCGTGCAGCAAATTGAAAGTGGGCACTGGGCATGAAGGTGGGACTGGAGTGAGCAGACGCCCTCTGGGCGCCATTCAGTGTGCCCACCCCAAACCCTATGTAATGTGTCATGTGACAGTAAGTAATGAGGTGTCTAAGTGTGATGTATGATTGAAATGCAAGGTGGTCGCGGGGAGACAGGAGGAAAATCTCCCCTGTGTCCAGCAATACACCCGCATCTCAAAGCCCTCACACGTGTATGTTGGTGTGATGGCTGGCGGGAGGGGGAGCAATGAGATGGGAGGAAAAGAACCAGAGGAGGCAAGTACCCCCCTGTGGAGCCAGCTCCCCCCGCTGGCTTACCCCGCTGCTTCCCGTTGTCCAGAAACTACCCAGGGGTGGGGGGGGCAGAGGCCCGTCAGATCAGGGCCCTTGGCATGGCGCCGCCAGCCCCACAGATCTCGGGGGAGGCCACCAGGAACTGGCAGAGAAATACTGCACCCTCCCCAACATTCAGTCAACTCCCCAAACTACATAAGACAATAGACATCCAGAGTCCGTACGTCCTATCACCTCTAGGTTACATAGATTTCTGCCCTCTGATGAGAGTCTTATCTTCGGGATCTATGCAGTGTAACAGGTATGGTTGTGGCTTTGTTTTATAACAAAAAGAAAAAGACAAACAGATACTTAGCGAGATCAGAACTAGGCTAGTCGATGCGGTCCTCGGAGTCAGTGCTTCTGCTACAGAGCGATCCTCCTTTTAAATTGTAGGTGAGTGGAGGCCACTTCCTCAGATTAACACCTAATTAACCCTGGCCTCACTTACACCAGGGGTGTATTCCAGAAAGCAGGTTGTGTGACATACCCGGGTAAGTTTAAGGGTAGGATGAGTGGATAACCTCAACTTTCGAGTTCAAAATGGAGGTAACTTTCTGGAGTAATGCGTGCCACAGCAACTTACTCGAAGACTAACCTGCTGCTCATTAGCAGGTTATGTTCAAAGTCAGTTTTCAGAAGGTTATTGAGCATAGGCGTGCCTTTTGATGGCGATCCTGGGCGATGGAGGCACAAATTATACAAGGTTTTTTTTTTTACTTGAGAGAGGATTATAAGACCCGTATTGATGTCTTTTCATTTTCTAATGATTATTTGAAAGAGTGTTACGGTTTTCGAAGCAATCTTTAATTTATTTAACACATCTCACCCGAAACCGCATGTGCAAATGTCACAAACTACGGGTCTAACCCTTTAGAAACATTCTGTGCATAGCCTTCATTTTTTGCGTCAGGGCATTTTTTTGTACATTGTGGGCGATGCAGAGCATGTGGCAAAACATAACTAATATTGGGATTACGCGCAACATATGCAAGGTATTTAAACGCTTCTTACACACGTTTGTACAGTTCCCTGGCCATAAATCTCTGCGTGTTATTAAAGAGGAATTCCACAGAGTGGCAGGTTTGTTCCTTGTAGTAAAATCTATGATGCATATTTAATATGTAGTCATACTATTTATATCTATACATGTATTCACCCTGCACACACACACTAAATACTTCCATATATGACTTTCTATTTCCAGTTTCAAATGTAATTGGGTGCATTGATGGCACCCACATTCCTATTAAAGCTCCTTCAATAAATGAGGGAGACTATGTTAATAGGAAATCTATTCATAGTATCAATGTGCAGGTAACAACTTGATTTTGTCCGTAATTTTTTGCCTTATTTAAATCATTGAACTCATTGCCACTAACTATAAGGTAATATGTAGGCAACCCACATCGTACTAATGTTGAAAAGAGCAAAATGGCTAGAATCTGTGCATGATGCCAGAATTTTTCCACGAAGTCTATCATTAGCCTGAACATTTCAGCAGGGTATGTTTTTGCTTTATACAATGTTTTTTGTCTTTTTACTATATTTGTATTGTACACTTGAATCATTACAGGACAGTACAATGGTTACTTGCTGGGGGACAGAGGATACCCTTGTCTGCCCTATTTAATGACACCCTACCCTGAACCTGATCCTGGACCTGAACACGCTTTAACCTGAAATCCCACAGCAGACTTACGGGCAAGAGTGGAGATTGACATGGGGATCCTCAAGTCTAGGTTTCAGTCTCGTGGGCTCCCGGGTCCAGTCAGAGAGGGCATCTTGACATCATAGTGGTTTTGTGTTGTGCTTCACAACATTGCCACTGTAAGAGGAAAACCCCTCATATTGAAAGAAGATGGCTTGGAGGAACCCTACAGATTTTTGCACAACAGAATTGGAAGAACTTTTGAGAACAGGATTTGTTGAAATTACTTTTATTAAGTGTATGCTATTTACTGCTGTGCAGTTCATTTTTCTTCTATTTCACAGAAAACAATGAAAGTAAAATGAAATAAAATGTGTGTTTCTTTTTAATTTTTTTATTACATTGCTTTATATACTACTTACTTTTAACATGCAACAGATTAATATTCACGCAAGTTCTCACCTTAAAGGCATTATCCAAATAATTCAATTTCTAGTGTTTTTTTTAATGGATAGCCTTACTTTCTCTTCCATTTTGAAGCTGTATAAGGTCCATCTCCATGTCACTTTTCTTATTTGGTTTTGAAGATGGACCTTATACAGCTCCTTTAACAACTAGGAAGAGCAAAATAATTGAAATAAATGAGATTCTGTCAGACAGTAAAATTAAAATATGGACAACTGCACACAAATTCTTACACTGCTTAGATTGTGCATTGAGGTTGAAGGACCTGTGGGTAAATCCCCAGGTATGTACTGTGAAAGGACAAGACAGTTTGTTAATCCTAATAATGTAAAAGGGGTATGCATTATAATGGTATGCATGATACCTCAGTGGATCTACCAGCATTGTCCACTTCTGTCTAGCAGATGTGGTCTCTTCATAAATCATCTTCATCCTTCGAGTGAAATATGCAGAAATTATACATTATCTGGCAAAAAAGAAAAAAAACAAAATATATCTAAAAAAGCAACTAAAAAGGTACCTGACAACAAAACACTTACAACTGTGACTGACTGTGTTCTTTCTGTAGGGTCCAATAATACAATCCCTCTATCAGTATCTATAAGAAAATACAACCCATAAAATTCTCAATATTATCAAAGAAAAAACAATAATGCAGGAAAAAACATGTCAAGTAATGCAACTAATATCACAGTAGCCCCTGCCATCATATGCAGTTAAAATAAGAAAGTAAGCCTGCATAAAACGTTAAGCATGTTCAAAAAAGCCTTTAGTGACAGAGATAGTAATTTATTTAGCATAATGAAAACAAATCATAAAGTGGTAAACTTACATTTCACCATGTTACTTTGTAGTTGCATAATTGTGTGTGATGAAGTGCTTATGGAATACCAAAAGCAACACTGGTAGCCCTTTATTAAGGGACAGAACCAGCTCCTCAGATGGGTGAGGAGGAGGGGTGGTGGTGGACCCCCAGTTAGGCGGGCTTCAGTTTTTCTTTCTATTAGCTACATGACAGAAAAGTATACTTCATCATTGTTTAATAAATAGTTCATTGTGTAATCCAAATATTACCTTTTTTGCAAATATTACACCTTATTAAATAAAACTATATTTCCCTGAATTAATGCCATTGTTGTTTTGATCTGAAGAAATGAATAGCAGGAAAAAGTAAATGCTTTCATAATTGATTTAACAGTCAAAAGGATCACGGAAGGGGTGTTTAATTGTTTGCATTATTATAATAAAGGGGGAGGCGATATCAAATTTGCAATTGTCACACTCTAACGCATTTACTCTGTCCGTTGTTTTTGCCAAGCCAACTCTCTTTCTTTGTAATCTTGTACGTATTGCTTTTTTCAATATTATTGGCTTAAATTCTACATATGCGTGCATTAAAACCTCCAACTCCGCCTCTGTGAAGTATCGGCTCTCCTTTTCCACTTTGATTTTTTTCTATTTTGACTCGTGAGAATCTCAGCGATCCATTGAAAGCGATCTGTCACCGAATCTTAATAAACCTAAGTATCTATTTTTTCCCCTGTTGGATTTTTCTTCATCGGCATAGCTAGTCAACTAGATCCTGGATTTTTATCCAATCTGCATGTAACTGGTATTATTTGAAACCTAAGACATTCTTCTTTAATTATTATCAGTGTATTTTAATTTAGGTTTTCATTTGGCTGTATTTTTTGACAGTAACCAACAACCGTATAGTAATGCAATGCCACACACTGAATATCTTAGAAATCTAGCTCTGGTGACTGGCTAATTTTCATAATATGAAATAAATATTATTTAAATCTCACCATATTCTTCTTTAATAGTTATTGAGCACATTTTCATTTATTTCATGGCTATATTATGCAAATCAATACTTTAATTAAATTGGCAAGAACATATATTTGAATTAGGAAACTTTACTATAATTTTAGTTCTTGAACTTACTTTCTCCTTATAGTAATTATTAGCCCATTTTCAGGTATTTCTTTATATGGCTGCAAAGCTTCATTTTTCAAAAGTCGATATCACTTATTAGTATGCAATAAACAATTTTGGGATTGGCTAATAGGTTTGAACCATAAATACATAGAAAAAAAAAGATGAAAAGATCAAATCTCCAACATATATGTACTTCAATTATAAAAACTGATAAACTGCAAACTCCATATTTACATGTCACTGCTTGCAGTTATATTTTAAGTTTGTGTTTGTATCTCTATTTTGTTATTTTTCTAATTTGCCCTAGTGCACAGTTAAGCGGATCGGGATACATTCCACTGCATGTTGTACCTGTATAATTTGCATTGACAAATAAAGAATCTTGAATCTTGAATTCAAGGTGGAAAATACGTATAGTAACTTGGCCTAAGCGTCATTTCAACGACCAAAAAAAGACGTCTTTTCACCTTTCACTTTTCAACTAAATATCTGACCGCTGTCAACAAATAAAACTTGTCAGAACTCAACAAGAATAACTGTAGCCCTTACAGACCCAAGAGAATTTTTCTATACCTTTGTTTTAGGCTTATTATAGTGTGTGTAGAAGTTAGCCCTATACATGATTTTTATTTTTATTTTTTTATTTTTAACTTCATCTACTATAAATGCTGAAACTGCTTACAAACAGTTTGTGTTAATATCTTGAAGTGTTTGTCTCGTTTATTGAATTGTGGTCTAGTCTTTGGAAATTGGTGGGCAGATCGATAATATTGATAATAACATCTGTATTGATATTGATCAATACCAGTGTAATGAATCGTTACTGGTTTTAAATTTCTCTCCTGTACACTGAGCCTGTCTGTATTATGGCCTGCCTTTCTCCGTTGCCGCTGTGTCACAGCGCAGAGAAGGCTTTGCTCCTCCTCCGCCTACTTGTGTTTTGACATTGTACCACCACGTGACACACACACAATACGGCGCGTCAGAAAATATGGCTTGAGAGTACCGTGTGCCTTTATTTTCAAGTGAATGAAGCTTGCTGCTAATGAGTTATGGCTGTTGTAATAAAGTATTTGTAGTAGTATTTTGTGCACTTTATTTAAGAAAATATTTTTTTTGTTACTTATGTTGTTTCCTAATAAAATATTTATTTACTTATAAACTTTGTCCAAATTCTGTTCTGAGTTTTAACTAATTAATAAAAAACAAAACTTAGAGTAATGAAAATTCATTGAGATTTAGCAATTTGATGATGGATCCTGTAATTATTAAGAAGTATTGATATTAGTATTAGCGATACTGGCCCTGTATTCGAAACCAAATCTTGTAGTATCGCTTTTTCCTACTTGAAACCAGAGCCTTTTTTCTCTCTATATTTTTTTCTGTTCAAGCTACCAAGTGATTGGTCAACTACATGATGTGTGGTGGCGTCTGTGGGTCCGCACTGAGCTCCAATGGGGTGGGGTGAGATGTGGGCGGAGCAAAGTGTCACAAATGACCATATATGGACAAAAACACATACACTTCGGTACTGCCGGTGGCGATAGTTAAAATAACGTGCATGAGTAGAATAATAGTATAAATCTGGACAGCATCACTGTGCAGAGGAACACTGAGTTGCAAACTATGTGCAGCACCATACATGTGTTGAACATAAAGGTATGAATATCTGAACAAATTTTAATAATGAAAAATGTTACCAGTACAAATAAAAAATTATATCTCATAAATCATTCTGAGCAATATTACAAGCCTGTTTAATCAGTCATCAAACCGGTGAGCACTAAGACATTGCCTTTTCTTACACCTTTAGTTCCTGTCCTGTCCTTGCTATGTGCTGTCATGTTGCTGTGTGTAGGTTTTGTTTTTTTGTTTTTTTTGTTTTTAATATATATATTAATTCCTGATTTTTATTGTAAGTATGTTGTCATTCTGCCAAAGAACAACAAATGAAAATTGGATTCCTTTGACTGAATCTGGCATAAACAAAATTATGCACACTATGCTGAAAATTATATATACTGAAGTGTTATAACTGAATGTCTGTATGCAACATAACATGCTTTTATATAAAAATATTCATGTTTGCAAAAGTCGGTATGGTACTACACTGTTCTCCTAATAAACAGGCACAGGAAAGAAAATAATAATTATAATAACAATTAATAATATCTGTTTGGCAAACTTAGTCAGTTCACTTCTGATCTGAATATTCAGAGCCACCAAATCAGTAGTTATCAACGTATAAAATAGTTAAATTAACGCCAGTTTGCTGCAGCCTCACGTGCTAATTTTTCATCACACATTTAACAACAGGAAAGAGCCCTAGATGCCCAAGAAAAGCGAAAGCAAGACTATTCTGTACTTACTGGGTATATTACTAAGAAAAAAGTTTACAACAATACCTGATTTTACTCTACAATAAAAGCATTACAAATTATAATGTATGTAATAAACAAATGAAACTTTTTTTATCCTTGAGGACATTCCTCCCCCTTGATAAGAGACAAATTCATAACTGTATAGAGTGCAACCTTTAAAAATATTCTGGCGTTCACTTTTTCCCACAATATCTATGTTACAGCCTTATTCCCCAAATAGATTAAATTCATCTTTTTACCTCAAAATTCTACACTAATACCCCCACTTGACAAAGTGAAAAAAGTTCATTTGAAACTTTTGCAAATTTATTAAAAACAAAAAATCTTCAATGCTGCAGCAGTTTTTCTGTAGCCTTCCCCAGATCTGTGCCTCGAGACAATCCTGTCTCAATTCACCTAGATTAATTCCTTGGACTTCATCACTTGGTTTGGGTTCTGACATGCACTGTCAACTGTGGGACCTTTTATAGAAAGGTGTGTGCCTTTCCAAATCATGACCAATCAACTCAATTTACCACAGGTGGACTGCAATCAAGTTGTAGAAACTTTTGAAGGATGATCAGTGGAAACAGGATGCACCTGAGCTCACTTTTGCAGAAGCGGTTACAGCATTTAATGTCCTGTACTGTTACGTTATTACATGACACTGTCACGCACATAAGACTGTGTCATGTGACGACGCTTTGACTGTCGCGTAGTGGTGCGGGGGGAGTGCGGGACAGCGTCTTTGCGCCGCACGACAGTGGCGCATTACAACCCCTAGTGGTACATGACAGTCATTACAACTTATTTTACATTGCGTGACACTGAATATTCCTTCGGCACACGGCAAAGGGTATAAAACACCTTTCCGCTGTGTTACAGTCATTACACCATGATTTGGTTTACACAACAATGGGTACAGGATGGATTTTGTGCCACTCTATATAATTTCATTATTTCAGTCCTGTATCGTCTTTGTGTTAAATGAATATAAGAGTAATAATACCAAATAAAGTAAACAAAATTTGTTATTTTCTGATGTTTTCTATCTAAAACAGAAGATGAATCATTAGACTAGATTAATACTTATAAATAAAATAAATACAAATGTATTGCAATTTACAAGGCCTAAACGTATTTTACATTTATTGAATTATTACATCTGCACTAACTAAATACATATACTTTTTACAATAAAACAATTAGCTTATTGAGAGCAGTTAAAAGCTATCTCCAGCCCTGGCACTCTGTCATGGTGGTCTGCGACAGCCATAAACTACTTTACAACTGCCTAATAAAAATAATAATAATAACAATAATAATAATAATCATCGTCATCATCATCATAATAATAATAATAATAATAATTAGAACTTGAATGGCATTCCGGTTATCACATTACCAGACTAGGATTTGAAGAAGATTCAGAAAGAAAGATGTTGTGTAGCACAGTTTATACTGCTTTTGGACTATTGTAACATAAAATCTCTTCACTTACTGTGTGTGTTCACAGCACAGGATACCAAACGTATTTTTGATGCGTATTAATCAGATTTTATTAAAAATAAATAAATAAAAATAAAATCTGAAATTAAAAATATTATTGTTCTGGTATATTTTTATATAGAAATAAAACTTGACAAAATAACAATTAAATAAAACATATACATTTACAAAGTTATACAAAGTAATAAAATAACATATTTACAAAATGTTTTACTTTTCAAGGCTTAATTTTCTGTTTGAAAATATGGTTACATTTGAATATTTCACCAAGACAGAGTGATATTTCTGCTCTGTAACAGGATAATCCTTCAGATATCAAATTTTGATAGTGACCTAAAAATTAAACATAAACACTGCCACCTCTGCATTCCCAGAATTTTGACATTTAATATGACTACTGAGAGTTCTTACAGCATATGCACAACGATACCTCTAGGATCGCTGACATCAAACATGAAGTCCAGCATTTCAAGTCCTCAGTCAGCTTCAGAACAACTTTATTTTTCTCCAGCCAGTTTTGTTGTCTAGATGGCAGATAATGAAAACAGTTAAGCAGATGAACTCGTGACAGGATGGTCTGCTGGGTTCTGCTTCTGCTGTGAGTTCCGCCGACACAGATGGATTTAAATGCAGAGGTCACATTTTGTAATGCGTTGAGCTGGGGAGTGTTCACAATTACTAAACTCACAGCAATTGATTTTATTTTTATTTATTTATTTTTATATTTTATTTATTTGAGTTTATTTTATTAATATAAAACATTTAACTAACAACTTCTACATCAACTTCACTGAAAAACAAAGATTTGAGTTTTGTCAGCGGTTTCAGTGTAGGGGAGGTCTCTGGGTGCTTCCAATGATAAAATCTGTATGACCGCTTCTTCTCAGACATCAGTTCCTCATATAACTCCTGATGCAATAAATTGAAGAAAACAGATCAACTTGCACATAAGTAAATTAGTAGTGGTTAAAATATATTTTGAACTTAAGAATCTGCCCTATATCTGCATTCCTTACCATAATTTCACTATCTTGTATTAGACTCTCAATTCCTTGCAGCTGAAGAAGTGCTTGTGTCCTGTAATTCAATATAAGAATTAATTACCTTTTAATTGTACATTTCATATAATATTTAAACCAAACCATAAATGTACCATATCTCCAAACCTGTCAAAAATGTACTGCTGTGAAAGTCTACAACCACAGCTAAACCTTATTTTGGTGTCTACTTCTTGCAGTCCAGCACAGTCAGTGTGTAGCCAGCCTTTGCAGTCATCACACTGCACCCAGGTCAGTTCTGTCACTTCAGGATACAGAGATCTGTTTATTCAAATCGGTCACAATATATAATCATATACAGAAGCAAAACCTGTAAAATATATGTTTCCACTGGCATGTGGTTACCCTTCAGCTGCTAGCTTCTGAAATGTGCATGCACGCATATCAGAGGCCATGCATTTTCCAGATGTACTCAATTTATTCTGTTAAATAAGTGCTCATGAATATATAGTAATTCTACATTTCCACTTGTTTTGTTTAGAATTTATGAAAATTGTTTGTGCTTTGAATAACTATGCACTCCAAATGTCATTATACCCTCTCACCTCGATCACCCCATCCTTTATTCGTGATGGGGCATGGTACTGCCGAAGGTATTTGAGCTGAGGTCCCCTCATTGTCTCTGTCTCCATTTTAATAGCTCTGATCTCCATTTCTGCCATCTGTGAGAGGTAAAATTTGCCATTTAATATTGAATCCTAATTAAAAATGTAATATTATTTACATTCATTTACGTACTGTGCCCACAAATACACAGTTCAGTTGATAAGACTGAAGCCACTGATTCAGGAAACTGATGGACCATGTGTCAATACTCCAGTACTTCTGGAAGGCAAATCTTCATGCAAATACATTAAAACTTAATTGACATACTAACAATAACTGTAAAAATATTTCAAAAACATATACAGCCATCTTTTCAAGATAGCATGAATGATTAAATATCATCCCAAAGTATGGGTTAATTACATATACAAGAAACTAAATAGTCAAGACAGCAGGTCTCCTTACTCAAGAATCTCCAAATCCTTTGTCAATTGTCAAATACAGCCGCAGGGAATCATAAATTCTGATTTCTTGATGTTCCCCATCAAAAACCTGTAATTTAGATCATGTGTAAGGTGGATGTAATCCTAATAAAAGTGGGATCAAATTATGTATGTAACAGGCATATACATATTACTTAGCATAATATACAGTATTTTACACCTGTGATCTATTGGTACTTACCCAGAGGATAAAATGATTGCCTTGTTCTGCTCTATCACCACCAACACATCTGGGAAAGAACACTGTGCACTCTGGTTGCATGTCCTGATACACATTATAAGAGATAAAGTTACAATTCTTTTCAAGACAAAAGACTTTCTTACATTTACTTAGTGTAATAAAATTCTTCAGAAGTCTTTAAACACAGTATTTTTAGTCTATTGGTACTTTCAAACATTACCTTCAAGGTCTTGTATAGTATAGGTCATATAATGTCAAGCGCCTATAATTGTAACATGTTAACATAGCTTTTTACCGTGCTTCTCAAGATGAATGGTAAAGTTGCACTGTCATAAGATCAATTTATCACACTTAGGACAATGCCAGTGGGCCCTTTTCTTTTCTGGGGCTTTTTTACAAAAGCACGGTATAGTGAACTTTTCTGTTAATAAATAAGCATAAGTGAGCTAGTAAATATAAATTATAAAAAAAAAACACATGCATAATATTTTTCTTGCATTTTATTAAATTTATAACACTCACCTTTATCGTTGTCTATGAAATGCACAGCAAATTTCCAATGTTTTTGCTGAATGTGCTGCTTTGATGGGATGATTTGTCCATGACAATAACAGCAGTTTTCTTGTGTGATCAGTTCATCACACGAAGTACACTCAAATTTTAGTTGAGAACACATCTTTTCTGAGCACTTTCTTTCACTGACCTCTTCACACAAATAAGCTGACCTTTGACTGACCTACCCTGCAAATGAACTCCTCTTCCAATCAGGGATGTGCAGGTAGTGTCAAATTTCACACTTTGCAGCATCAAGAGCCTTGTTACTGCAACTTCATTGTAATTATCACAAAAAATCACAGCAAACTATACATTTTGATAACAAATAATTTGTCAGTAAATGTGGTCTGAATTTGCTGTGTTTAAGTTGTATTTCAATTTTGTGTACCAATAATTTTTAAAGTTAAATACTACATTATTTAATTTATATTATTGTATTCTTGTGTAATGATGTTTTCTCAGTATAAACAAAACTGTTCTATTACTTTTTAAATAAGCCTAATAGTGAGGATATTGGCCTAAAAACAATAAATAGGAGACACAATCAGAAATTACAAAACTTTATTTTATATTCATATTTATTATTAAACATATTTCAATCTGTTGCAATAAGAAACACATTTTGAAATTATCTGTTTCAGAGACATGTGTTCTGTAGTGCATGTGTCCATCCAGTATCCACTGACACTTAAAACTGCAAAGTAATTTATGGCTGTCATGTGACCACCATGACAGAGTTGTAGGCTGGGGATAGTTTAACTGTTCTCAATAACCAGAAATTGCAGTTCACTACATTTTCATTGTAAATGCATATACATTTAGTTAGTGCAGATGTAATGTAATCTAAAAGCAATCCAAATATGTTTGTGCTACAAATTATAATACTGTTGTGCTACAAAACTATAATACTATCACAATACTACAATTACAATTACAAAATTTTACTTTATTTGGTAAAATTACTTTTATGTAGCTCGTTTAATTTTAACATTTTCTTGTACCCATTGATGTGTAAACCAAATCATGTTGTAATGACTAACGTAGGGGAAAGGCGTTTTATACCTGTTGCCGTGCCGACAAAATATTTACCAAATATATAAAATATATACCAAGGTGTAATGACTGCCATGTACCACTAGGGGCTTGTAGCATGGCACTGTCACGCACAGTAAACCAAGTTGTAATGACTGTCATGTACCACTAGGGGCTGTAGCGTGGCACTGTCACGCAGAGTAAACCAAGTTGTAATGACTGTCATGTACCACTAGGGGCTGTAGAGTGGCACTATCACGCAGAGTAAACCAAGTTGTAATGACTGTCATGTACCACTAGGGGCCATAGCGTGGCACTGTCGTGCAGCGCGAGACACTGTCCCGCGCCACTACGCGACAGTCAAAGCGTGACAGTGTCATGTAATAACATCACAGTACAGGACACTAAATGCTGTACCCCCACTCCACTTTTGAGGGTCATGGCAAATGTTGTGAATACTTATGTAAATTTTTGATTTTTGTTTTTAATAAATTTGCAAAAGTTTCAAATGAACTTTTTTCACTTTGTCATTATGGGGTATTGTGTGTAGAATTTTGAGGGAAAAGATGAATTTAATCTAATTGGGAATAAGACTGGAACATAGGATATTGTGGAAAAAGTGGAGCGCTGTGAATACTTTTTGAATGCACTGTACATACAGTACATTACAAATGTTACAGTCCATTACAAAAGTATTCTAACCCCATTGCAAATAAGCAAAATTGGCAAAATTTACAAACTTTCAGCTATCAAACAACAACAATTCAAACAGCTCAACACAACTAACATTACAAGTAGTTTCTCCACATTCAACAAAAAATGTCACTTTTAATGACTACTGCAGTTTCAAAATTATTTAAGTCCTTAATGACAAACATCTTTAGTACTTAGTAAAGCACTTCTGGCAGCGCTCTTAAGGAATCTTAGTCCATTCCTTATGGGCAATGACCTCCAGCTCACTAATGTTCTTAAGTTTGTGTGCTGCAACCACCTTCTTCAAATCCCACTATCGCCTATGGTATACTTCCGGCGGCGCCACAAGCAGGCAGCGGCTAACAGCACTCCAGCGAATTCAGTGTTTATACTGCAATTCTCGTTCGTCTTGTTTACTTTCCACTTTGTGATCAAGTTACGATGTGTATCACCTACGAAAGACCAGCTCCAGATCCAGCTCGAAATCAGAAAAAAATGCACAATTCCACTGCCAAATCTGCCGTCGGAGATGCTACCAAGCCTGGGCAAGACGGTGAGGTGCAGCTGGCTGAAACGGAAGAGTTGCTCACGTAAACAAAAACATGATAAGTGCGCAAGGGCTAGCGCAAGGCTAAAAGCTAACCCGGCCCGACCGGCACTTCCATCTGTCCTGCTCTCCAATGTCCGCTCACTGGACAACAAAATGGACTATCTGTAGCTTCAGCAGTCAAGCCAGCGTGAGATAAAGAACTGCTGCATCTTTATTTTCATGGAAATGTGGCTGAACGTGGACATCGCAGACTTAGCTATCCAGCTAAATGGGCTAGCATGCTATCAGGCCGACAGAGAAGCCTCTTTGTCTGGCAAGAGCCGCGGAGGCAGTTTGTGTGTCTACATAAACAAACTCTGGTGTATGAACTCTGCTGAAGTGAGTCGCCACTGCTCACCACAGATAGAGTTTTTGATCATAAAGTGTCACCCGTTCTACCTGCCGAGAGAATTCTCCGTGGTGCTAGTCGTAGCTGTGTACCTACCACCTAGCACTAATGCTAACCTGGTGCTAGCCAAATTGTATAAGGCTACTAACAAGCTCAAGACCACGCACCCGGATGGATTTTTCATCATTGCCCGCGGCTTCAACCACGCAAACCTGAAGTCAGTTCTCCCCAAATTCCATAAACATGTAGACTTTGCTAGGAGGGGGGAGAACTGCCTGGATAAAGTCTACACCAACGTGCGAAATAAGCAGCGCGCCCTCACATCGGCTCTTCTGATCATGCTATAGTGATGCTGCTGCCTGCATACTCAACGCTGCTGAAATGCACCAGACCTGCCAGGAAAACCATCAGAGTCTGGCCTAGTGGAGCTGTCTCAGCACTCCAGGACTGTTTTGAGTGCACGGACTGGAATGTTTTTAAAGAGGCAATGTAGGTACCATGCTGTCCACTAGGTGGCGCTGCCACCAGAGTTGCACATAGAGTCTGACCTGGAAGGGGCGGCACTTCCCATATCTGGCAGCCCAGGTGATAAAACCCGCAGCATTTGAAAATTCTCTCTCTCTCCGGACCTGCCCTTGCAGGCTGTGGTCTGACTAAGAAATAACTCTGTCTCTCTTGACCTGTCCTCATGGGCTGTGGTCTGATTAAAGATAAACCTGGCCGAACCTACATGCGTGAGGGAAGGGTCGTCTACATTTCCTTTGTTTCAAGACCAGGAACAAGGAGGTACTTTATTTTCTTAGTCACGCTAAGAAATTTAGTAAATCAAGCTTGCAACCTGCCATTTTTGACACAGCCGGACCCGTTATGTGTTAGGTAGAAACCGAGATGAACCGAAATACCCCAGAAGCAAGATTCCCCCAGCCAGGACGCCAAATTCCCTGCAAGACCCTCGCGTCGAGAAGACGAATTCCTCGAGCGATCACCAGTCATGCATGGACAACAAATTCCCTCCAAGCTACCCTGAATTGCGAGGATGATGATGGAGGACGAGCGTAACAAAGCTACAGGACTGTGAGGACACAAAAGCAGTACCCACGAACACGTGAGACCGAACTGAACCTCTGAGTTTAGTAATTTAGCATAAATTCACTCTTAATGCAATGTCCGGGCAAAGTTTCATTGTTTAGCATTATTTAAACTGTGTCTTAGAAGAATATGGTTCATGTGCTTAACGATAGGCTGTTCACTCTGCGCGCATCTCATCTCTCTTTCCTAATTTTCTCTTTTACTAATCATCTCGGAACCCCGAGAAACACCTGACTCCAATTCAACTCAGCATCGCGTACATTCCAAACATTTAGCTAAATTCATGCCGCCATTGTCCTTTGTCTTAAGAGATAAGGAGCAACCTCCCCCATTCAAACTGCGCGCGCTTACACTCCGTTTTTTCCACAGATCAAACAATCTCCCGCATGTAGATACACACACATACCCACCCACACACACACACACACTCTCTACCACCCTTGTCTTTCTATGTAAATATGCTGTTTGTTGTTGATTGCCTTCTAGTTGTTTCAGAATTAGTGTTAATAAATGTTTCATTTATTTCACCCAGTTGTTGTGATTTCATTAATAGGATTAAACTGCCAGAACCTATATTAAAGAATTTGTATAAGTGGTAAAACCACCTTCAGAACCCGAATCATTAATATTGCTAACTTTTGTGAGAACTAAAGAGTGTAATGCTTTTGATTTGATTAAAAATTATTTTATGAGATTGATAAATTTTATATAACTTTGATAAACTATAGTAAGACATTGGGCAAACCTTACAGTGGCGACGTATGGCGGCTGCATTAACCTGAATGAGTTTGCAGAATCTGTGACCTGCTACATCAGTAAATGCACAGAGGATGTTACCGTCTTGAAGAATGTCACCACTAGAGCCAAAAAGAAGCCCTGGTTCACAGCACAGGTGCATGCACGGCTAAGAGAGAGAGATGCTGCTTTCCGGTCTGGGAATAAAGCTGCTCTCAGAACAGCCAGAGCTAAGCTCTCTCACTCCATCTGACAAGCAAAGCGAGCACAAGCACAAAAGATCCAGAAGCACTTCAACGACACAAAAGACTCTTGCAGCTTATGGCAGGGCATTCAGGCTGACATCCAGTACATGCCAGCACCAAGCAGCTGTGAGGGGGATGTCACACTCCCTGAGGAGCTGAACAAGTTCTATGCACAGTTTAACGTACTGAACAACATGCACACAACGAAAGCCACGCCTCCCACCACTGACCAGATCGTCTCTCTGCCTGCAGCTGATGTGAGAAGAACCTTCACCAAGGTCAACCCACAAAAGGCTGCCGGTCCAGACAACATTCCAGGTTGTGTGCTCGGAGACTGCGCTGATCAGCTGGTCTAGGTCTTCACAGACATCTTTAACACATCACTGAGCCAGATGACCGTCCCAAATGCTTCAAATCCACCATCATCATCCCAGTGCCAAAGAAATCTTCAGTTTTCTGCCTGAATGACTACCGTCCCATTGCTCTGACCCCCATCACCATGAAGTGCTTTGAGAGACTTATCATGGCACAGGTGAGAAGCAACCTCCCCCACTCACTGGATCCACTGCAGTTTGCCTATCGCACAAACAGGTCAACTGAAGACGCCACATCCACTGCACTTCACCTTTCCCTCTCTCACTTGGACAATAAAGACTCTTTTATCAGATTGCTGTTCATAGACTTTAGTTCAGCATTCAACACCATCATTCCCCAAACACTGTGTGTGAAACTGAGCAGATTGGGACTGAGCACCTCACTTTGCAACTGGATACTGGATTTCCTGTCAGAGAGGCCTCAGTCCATCCAAATCAGCGACAATGTTTCCAGCACCATCACACTGAGCACAGGAGCTCCTCAGGGCTGCGTTCTCAGTCCACTTCTGTTCACACTCCTGACTCACGACTGCACCACCCTGCATAGCTCAAACCACATCATCAAATTCGCCAACGACATGACCGTGGTGGGGCTCATCAGCAACAACGATGAGCTGGTGCACAGAGATGAGGTTCAGCGGCTGGCTGACTGGTGCAGTGAGAACAACCTGTCACTGAATGTGGACAAAACCAAGGCAACTTCAGGAGAACTCGCCCCATCCGCACACCTCCTAGCATCCACGGTTCCATGGTTGAGACTGTAAAAAACACCAAGATTCTGGGAGTTCACATCTCAGATGACCTCACCCAGAACGCTTCACCTTCACTTCCTGAGATGGCTGAAGCGAGCCAACCCTCACCGTGTTCTACAGGGGCACCATAGAGAGTGTCCTGACCAGCTGCATCTCCGTCTGGTTCGGAAACAGCACTGTTGCTGATAACAGGCGGCTTCAAAGGATTGTCAGAGCAGCTGGCAACATCATCGGTATGTCTCTCCCACCGCTGCAGGACATCTTCTACAAATGCTGTATCAGGAGGGCCTCCTGCATCGTGCTCGACCCCTCACATCCTTCACATGGACTCTTTACAATCCTCCCATCCGGCAGACGCTATCGCAGCATCAGAACTCGATCCACCAGGATGCGTGATAGCTTTTTCCCACAAGCCATCAGACTCCTGAACACACTTCTTGCCCTCACACCTCCCCCCCACACACACACCCGGACTGTGAACTAACTGACTCTGTTTCACCACTGCACTTTACACATCACCGTCGCAGTGATGCACTTTATTTTTGCTGCTATACAGACTATTTCCTCCTCAATGACTGTTGACACAACACTGCAATAAATGTTTTTGCACTGCTGCCACTATTTGCACAAATATTGAACATTGAATGTATAAAAAGACTGGATATAGAATTCTTTTCATACTGTAACTGTTTCTAACCTCCTGCACATCCAGTGTAAAAGTGTAAAAGTCAATTCCACATTGTAGATAATACTGCATCCAAACTGTCTCTCTGTCTACCTCTATTTCTAATTCTAGTTCTAGTTTAAAGTTATATTTAATATTCCATGTCCATGTTTAAAATGTATATTTTGTACTTTATTTATTGTTGTTTATTCCATGTGCCTTAATTGTTCTTTGTTCCCTTTTTCCTACTGCACTGTTAAAACTGGAGCCACGTCGTCTCGTCTCTCTATGTATCTGTACAGTATATAGCAGAGATGACAAAGTTTACTTTGACTTTTGAGATTTTCTATGGGGCTGAAGTCAGGCAACTGTGATGGCCACTCTTCCAGAACCTTTTCTGAAACCAAGCTTTGGTGGTCTTTGAGGTATGCTTAGGATCATTGTCCTGTTGGAAGGTCCAGTGATGCCCAAGCTTCATCTTCATCACAGATGGCATGACGTTCTTCAAGTATTTTGTGATATTTTATTGAATCCATCTTGCCCACCGCTGCAAGTGTTCAGTGTCAAAAGAAGCAAAGTATCCCCAGGGCCACTGCCACCTCCATGCTTCACTGTAGGCAGGGTGTTCTGTTCAGCATATGCTTCATGCTTGCTCTTCCAGACATACCGCTGATCTGTAGGTCCAAAAAGTTCCAGTTTTCAGTTCATCACTCCACAGCACAGAATTCCAAAAGTTCTGTGTCTTATTTATATGGTTTTGAGCACATTGGTGCCGACTTGTCTTGTGATTTTGGTGTACATCTTGTAGTTAAGACTGGGCGATATGGAAAAAATCGTATCTCGATATTTTTTATTCAATATCAGTCGATATCGATATATATATCACAATATAAGTCAAGCCACGGTCAAACCACCTTCAATTCAATTCAATTCAAATTTATTTATATAGCGCTCTTAACAACAGTCATTGTCACAAAGCACTTTACATACAGTATAACCGGCCTAAACCCCCCAACAAGCAAGCCTGAGGCGACAGTGGCAAGGAAAAACTCCCTCTAATAGGAAGAAACCTCGAGAGGGGGACCCCATCCTCCTCTGGGCGAGGGGCGCACAAACATTTAATGCACAACAAGCATTAATTGAGATTTAAGGAGTGAAGACATCACATCAACATTCATTTTAGCTAAATATTTTTTACTTTGTCAGAAGTTGAACATTGATTCTTTTTGTAATCAAGTATTCTAATGATTTGACTGAATTGAGTAATCGGATAAATTATTTTTTTAAAAATAGAAAAAAGACAATACCGATATTTTTAGGCTTATTCTAGTGTGTGAGTAGAAATTAGCCATACATGCGTTATGTTATTGTGTTCAGGACGTCCTGCACTACTCAAATTTGTCATAGTTTGATGTGTAAATGCTGAAACAGTCATGAAATCAGCACATTTCTGATCAAAATTGACTTGTGCCTGTAGAAATGTTGTTTTTTTTAGATTTATGTCATGTAAAAGTGCTGAAACTGTAGACATAATTTCTAGAAATAGTAGAAACGTCTTTTATTGCCGAGTCGCAGTTTTTATCATGCATTCTATGGCTTATCATTCTAACACTTCTTTATCCATTTGATATCCATCAGAATATAGATTTTTTTTTCATTTGATAAATAAATGTTCTATATTTCTTCCTTCCTATTGATTAAGCTATAACATTATTAAATTGAAAAAAAAAATCTAATCAATTAAAAATTAAGAAATACTTAAGTTTTGGGTCATTATGAAACAATTTGGTATATAAAATGAGCTGCTTTTGGCTTTTCTGGAAGAGAACTACATTTCCCACAATCCTCCGTGTGCCCCCAGGAGTCGCATCACATTAAACGGTTGGGTGCGCATTCCAGAATAAACGATGGAAAATCTATGGGAAAATCTCAATAAACGGCTATATTGTGAGTAGAAAGCTGGTTGTTGTGGTTATTTATCAACTAAATATGCGTTGTGTCTGTAATAAAGGGGACGTTTTGACTTAACTGGAGTGAGTAATGGCCCTCACGCACGAGCTCATAAATACAGCGTGTGTTTACAACGTGAAAAATGTCATTTATGCGCTTTTACGCATTTGCTTCTGTTTTGGTGCACGGGACATCTCACAAATACTTTCATATACAGAGGGATCAGGCCTTGTCTTGATCTCGCCACTGAAAACGTTGTGCGTCGCTAATAAGCGTCCGTGTGAAACACAAGCAGCGCATGCTCTAGCGAGTGAAAGGAATTAAACAAAGTATATTTGTGTATTCGAATAATCATTTCAGCTCTAGTATGAGCAGTCTTTATATGAACATGCTTTCGACAGTTTGCAGTGTGCACTCCTCTGCTTCGTTTCGGACTTTAAGTAACCAAAATATTTCCAAACTGCGGAATACTTCGGACCATTTTTTCCAACAATGTCCTCGTCCTTTGAGCCTTGCACAGTGTCCATTGAGGTGTCTTTCTATAACAGTATTGCTTGTTGTCATTTTTTTTCTATTTTATCTCGCTTGCTCTCTGACCTGCTATTTGTGCCGCGGCTGCTGTAGCCACAGCTTTAGCATGTGAGAAACCACGCTTACTTAGCTGAGGTGAGCTGGAACTCTTTTGCAACTACATGATTGGTTCGGCTGCTCTGTCCATCAACCTAACTGCTGTGAGCGGTAACCACATGGTTCGGCACGGCGCTGTTTTCAGTACCGTTGGCTTCTCGTAGAAAAGGTGCTGTCTCGACTTTATATAAACTATATCTATTTTTTCCTGCTCGAGGAAAAAGCTATTTCCACGATAATTATCTTTAGCATTTATACTTGTAGCACTACTTGTGTTTGGGCATGAAATATCAGCATTTAATTATTGCACCATACGTGGAAACTGAAACCTCAGTGCCTGCTGCCACCAAGTCTTGCTGCGGGTTGCCACACTCCCTGAGGAGCGAACAAGTTCTCACATATGGTTTGATGCACTCAAGAACACGCACACAATGAAACGGCATCCATTCATATTTCATTTATACACAAGCTTAATTCTTTGTCCATCCTTAACTGAAACAGAGTGGTGGCTAATTGTAAGAAAGAAAAAAAGTCAGTTGTAAAAATAATACATATAAAACTGCCAATAATAAACCAAATGAGTTTTATAAAGCACTCCTGTCAGTTATAATTTATAATTCTATTTGCATATATGAGGTAGTGCTGGGCGATAAATCTCTAAATATAATTATTGTGAAATAGCTTTTCCTCGATAGAAAAAATAGATATAGTCGATATAAAGTCATTAGCACCTTTTTCCGCGAGAAGCCAACGGTAATGAAAACAGCGCCATGCCGAACCACTCGTGTGTTTACCGCTCACAGCAGTTAGGTTGACGGACAGAGCAACCGAACCAATCATGTAGTTGCAAAAGAGTTCCAGCTCACCTCAGCTAAGTAAGCGTGGTTTCTCACATGCTAAAGCTGTGGCTACAGCAGCCGTGCACAACAGTATGTCAGGAGAGCGAGCGAGATAAAATAGAAAAAAATGACAATAAGCAATGCTGTTATGAAAGACACCTCAGAGGACACTGTGCAAGGCTCAAAGGACGAGGACTGTGTTGGAAAAAACGGTCCGAAGAATTCCGCAGTTTGGAAATATTTTGGCTACTTAAAGTCGAAGCGAAGCAGGTAAGCGCACACTACCAAACTATAAAGCTGTTTGTATAAGACGCTCATACTAAAACTGAAATGATTATTCAGATACACAAAAATACTTTGTTTAATTCATTTCACTCGCTAGAGCATGCGCTGCTTGTGTTTCACACGGACGCTTATTAAGCGTACACAGCGTTTTCAGTGGCGCGATCAAGACAAGACCTGATCCCTTTGTATGTAAAAGTATTTGTGAGATGTTCCGTGCACTAAAACAAACAAATGTGTAAGCTCATAAATATTGAATTTATTGGGGAATTTTTCCTGGAATTTTCCATCGTTTTGTTATTCTGGAGCGTGCTAGCGGTTTTTTAATATGGCGTGGCTCCTGGGCGCCTTGAGGGATTGTGAAATGTAGTTCTCTTCCAGAAAAGCCAAAAGCAGCTCATTTTATATACCAAATTGTTTCATAATGACCCAAAACTTAAGTATTTCTTAATTTTCAATTGATTAGATTTTTTTCAATTTTATAATGTTATGGTGTTATCAATAGGAAAGAAGAAATATAGAAGACATTTATTTATCAAATGAAAAAAATCTATATTCTGATGGATATCAAATGGATAAAGAAGTGTTAGAATGTTAAGCCATAGAATGCATATTAAAAACTGCGACTCAACAGTAAAAGACAACGTTTCTACTATTTCTAGAAATTATGTCTACAGTTTTAGCACTTTTACATGACATAAATCTAAAAAAAAACTAAACATTTCTACAGGCACAAGTCAGTTTTCATCAGAAATGTGCTGATTTCATAACTGTGTCAGCATTTACACATCAAACTATGACAAATTTGAGTGGTGCAGGACGTCCTGAACACAATAACATAAAGCATGTATGGCTAATTTCTACTCACACACTAGAATAAGCCTAAAAATAACGGTATTGTCTTTTTTCTATTTAAAAAAAATCATTTTTCCGATTACTCGATTAAATCCGTCGTTGAACCATGATTACAAAAAGAATCAATGTTCAACTTCTGACAAAGTAAAAAATATTTAACTAAAATGAATGTTATGATGTCTTCACTCCTTACATCTCAATTAGAAATTAAAAGGTGGTTTGACCGTGAAGCGGCTTATATGATGATATATATACGATATCGACTGATATAAATAAAAAATATCGAGATACGATTTTTTCCATATCGCCCAGTCTTAATATGAAGGGAGTGTAGGTAGACTTGTGTATGTGTGACACTGTTGTAGAGGAATCTTAAGATTAAATGACTAAAAGCATGAACTAAGTTCCATAAGTAATGATAATATCGCCTAAAGGAGGTGGGTTGGCGTGAAGGGTCTGTGCTCATTGTCTCTCCCAGCCAAGGGGTCCTTTGACTGAAAAAGGTTGAAGATTCCTGCAGAGTTGAAGGCAATGCAGAAAATCTATCAAAAAGTACGGTTTGGCAGAATTATTTGAAAGTCTGTTTGGTCCTGAAAAATCACTTTTTTTTCCTGTTCATTGCAATATATATTTATGCGTGTAAAATGTAAATGTTAGTAATATATGTAGTTGCAACTTTCAGGTTAGATTAAGATCATTTACTCAATAAGATAATACAATAATAGATAAGATCATTTACTCCAGAAATGTTTGGATTTTTGAAATAAGCATGGTAAAGTTATAAAAGAGTATATATTTTACACAGACAAACTTTTTGTCAACGTTTTTTTCTAGTTTGGCCCACTTTTGCAGTTTCCATTAATTCTTTGAATTCATAGTTTCCCTCCAATAAAAGGTCCTGCTCAGCTCGGTGAAAAATTAAATCCTTTCTTTTTGTCATTTACGTAGAATAGCGAGAGATATGCCAGTCATGTGACCAGTAGCATGCTTGTTTCCACCACTATACTGGCAGGTGTGGATCTAGATTCCATATGGACAGCAGAGATAGTGATGCTGATAACATTTATTATTGCAGTTGGAAGACAATACATTACATAAACATTATTGTAAGTCTCAGGTGACAGTGGAAGATGCAGATATGAGAATTTCAGCACAGGACAGACTGTTATTCAAATGTTCTGATGCATCAGATTGACAAGTGTTCTTTGGCAATATGATTACATAATGAAATGGAAGCTTTATCTCTCTATAGGATTGATATCTGATGGTCTGCATCACAACAATGAAGCTTTTCATCACTGAAAGTGACTTGAAACGATCTTGACCATGATTGGAGAACAACTGGAAGTATGCCTTAAAAAAGGGTGGCAAATCAGACAACAAAGAATCCATGCATATTTTATCTCATTAACACAAATTAGCAGCCGGTAGCCGGTGTCGCCTTGTGTAAATCAAATCTATAAATTGACCAATAATACCTAATGAGCTCTGATCAAAAGTGTTCACATCAGTGTCTGTGACCCCACCTTTTACAAATCATGTATACACTTGCTCATCCCAACACAAACTCCTGCTGGAGATAAACACACCAAAAGTTGTGTAACCTCAACCATTCAGTGCTGCTTAACTGGTTGGAGTTACAACCAATTAATATAAATAAAAACTTTTTATTAAGGCTCAAAGCTTTCTCTGACATTTCTATTCAGGTCCCCTTTACAGCTTCTTTCAAAATAGATGCCATTGTTCTGTATAAAACACAAATACAGTGCAAACATTGTTTCTGAATTCAAAGGCAGTTTGAGATTTCCACTGAACATAATACAGAGAGCAAGTGTATTAGAACAGTTTAACCGACATCAACTTATGTGAATACAAATACATATTATAAACTCTACACCTTAGACAGCAATGATGCTTATCTATTTTGCTACCACAAAAAGCACTACTTTTACTTTGTGGAAAAATTTTGCCTTTGCAAAGGTCATTCCGTAATATGTGACAAATGAAACTGTGCCACTACTAGATGGGATAATGCTGAACATTGTGATAAAATGATGAAAGTTTATAACAGACTGGACCTTTTACAAGGTGCTATAGGATATGTGTATTATCCATTACAAAAAATAAGTGTAAAAAATTGTATGTATGTAAGCCAGAACTTAGCGTAAGGGTAAAGAAACACTGACTGACTCTTGACACAGCAGTTTAAGAACGCACAGTTATACTTTTAGAACAGATAAGGATAATGAAACGAAATTATACTAGAATTAAATACACCAGTTTAACGAAACAAAAAAGCCAGAGCTTCTATGATAAAATCCATTAAAGTCTTCCATGAGAAGAGTCGTCTGCTTAGAAATAACACAACTTTAAGTAGTTAAGTAAATTTAGTAAAGTTTTTTTTTAAATCCACTGAAATGTATGAGTATAATGTAAATACTCAACATGCTATTGTTATATGAAAATAAGTCATGCTTCATGCTAAATACATTGTCTCACACACATTGTTTGGATAGCAAGAAAACCATTTTTCTTATTTATAAGTGCCCATGCATCTGAGGAAACCTCTTAGGCCTAATCTTAATAAAAAATCACACAATATTAAAATTAAATAGTCATATTAAGGTCGATATCTTTTTGTCAGGGTTGTCCTGATGAGCCGCGATTATAGATCATAGTGTTTTTACAAATACATACAAATAAAAGAAATCAATCAAACATGAGTTTTTTGATAATGCCTGATAATAATCGCCATTCCTCCATTCCTATCTGTGTTTGCTTCCACTATGACTTTTACTCCTGAGCGGCTTACATTATTATTAGCCAGACAGGATTAAAGTATTGCATTCGAATTTACATTATGCCCAGAATAAGACAGATATTTTCCTCAAAAAATTAAGAAAGCTTTCTCTGTTTGTTAATTATATTTTGAAATGGAAGTTTTTGATTTGCTTTTCAATGTATTCATACTACCTTCTATTTATAGATTTCTTAAACAGATGATGTTTTTTCCAGAACAAAAAAAGAGTTCTGAAAGGCATGAACATTTTTTAAATTTACTCCTTTACTCAATTTGTCATTAATCCATAAAAAATGAGATTAAAGACAAATGTCTGTAGTTTAGTCTACAATAAGCTTAAATTGATTAATCAACTAATCAGAAGCAATCAAATTATCAGTCAGCAAATTTATCTAGGCTGTGTGATGGGCATTAACATAGTGTGAACACATCTCTGACTCTGACTGAGTTTTTATTATTATTTTTCTCTTCTCTTTTTGGTCATAATAGGATATGTGGAAAATAAACTTCCAATCAACTTAATGTTCACTGTAAGCATATCCTTTACATGTGCACAGGAATTAAAGTGAGGCATGAGAACTGTGAGTTGATAAAGTAGCACTTAAATAAAATGAAAACAGATTTTTTTTAAATGGATATTGCCACATTTGATTTCACCTGAAAGTCTACATAGGATCTGTAGTGGAACTGTTAGTCTCTCTCCTCATCTCGCCCGTTCCTCTGGGCTCTGGCGTTGTGCTTTCGCTTGCTCCTGCTCTGAGTAGCCCGTGCCCACGCCAGGTGGAAGTGACCCTGCTGCCTCCTTCATCTCCTTGTCCTCATCATCACTTCAAGTTTCTCTGTCCTTCTCTTCTTCCAGAGGAGGTGTGTTCTTGGCGAGGGATTTGCCTGAGTCGGCCTTTGGGGCAGTGTGTGGTCTTTTGGGCAGGGACTGCTGGGGAAGAGAGAGCAGGGCAGCAGTCATGGGGAAGTCTCTGGGCTCCTCTTTGATCCTACAACCTTCTGACCAACCTCCTGAGCCTGACTGGGATGCAGGCGAGGCAGTGCTGTGTGAACCCGGAGTGCAGAAACGCACTGGATGCTGAGAGTGGCACTCCTCCTGGAGCTGGATGCTGGGTGAGGCTTCCTTATCTCGCATCAGGTAATCATTCGACAGATCTGACAATACAAGCACACTGATTTAGGGCTTTTGTGTGTGTATCTATATCAGCGCTTCCCAAAATGGGGAGATGTGGAGCTATTGGGGGAAGCTCAGACACAAGTCTCACAGTTGCAGCCCTAATTTGACCAAATGATCAGATTGTTTTGCTTTTTTCTTTCAGGAAGCTGGGTAAGTTTAAAATTAGATCTTTGTGCAGAGTGGCAATACATATTCTCATTTTATAACTGCAGAAAAATGGAAACCACTGATCTATGTAACATATCAACAACAGAAAAGCCCCCAAGACCTAGAAATTATGTGCTTAGTTCCAAAATAATATATATCACTGTATGAATCAGACGATCTAGTATCTGTATAATTACAACCTTCTACACTCCTGCACATCCAATGTAAAATGTCAATTTGCACCTGTTTAAATGTTTGCATATTTGCACATATACTGAACATTACTGCTTGGAAATAGTCCGGATATAGTATCTGTCTATTATAACTCTACCTCTTGCACACTCAGTGTAAATGTCAATTCCAACCTGTTAAGAATGCATCCTGACCAGCAAACATGTTGGCTCCCTGTCTGTCTTCCCTGTCTAGTCAAAATGTATATTGTATATTGTCTGGTTTAAAATGTATATTGTTTTAATGTATATTTTAGTATTTTTACTTATTTATTGTTTTATTCATGTGCCTAGTCGTGCCACTGCCTATTTATTCTCTGTTCTACTGTTCTTTGTTTGTTTTGCACTGAAATAACCTGGAGCCACGTCGTCTCGTCTCTCTATGTATCTGTACAGTATATAGCAGAGATGACAATAAAGTTGACTTTGACTTTGACTTTTTGACTTTGACAGTCAAATTAGGATTTCTAACCAATCAAATGAAGAGCTTTCATTTGTCTTAAGTAAAAATATTGTCCTTATGCGGCTTTGAGAGAAAACTATAACCTTAGATTCAGCGTGTCTTTCTTTTAATAAGATTATCTTTAACCAGCATTGGCTTGTGTTTATGGGGAAGATTTCCTGCTTTTTCCAATCAGCATCTCTGTGGCAGAAAAGTTTGCAGGTATATTAAGAAGGTCAAAGTCGTCCTTAAGACTTACCTACAGGATCTTCACTCCCCAGTAAATTAAAATGGATGTCTAGTGTGGTCGGCTACTGAAGTTCAATCTGTTTAACTAATATTATACTGGAATATAATGTATTATTTAGAGATGACTTGAATACAAATGTGAAGTTGTGCTTTTATCAGTCTTTCACAGTAAATTAATATTAAGCCAAGAATTGAGTTACTTTTCCTGTCTGTCCTTTATACCCTGTCCTTCTTACTGTAATGTGTGTGTGTGTGTATGTGTTTTAGGTAAAATACACACCCTAATGCTGTGCTTCTCTCCACTCTGCACACCGGAAGGGGTCTGATTACCGATGTAAGGCCCTGACGAGCCCGATCTGGAGCCATGTAGATGTCTCTGTGAACTACATAACACAGTACAGAGCATCAGTTACACATCACAATTGTGTCACACAGAGCAGCACACTTTCATGTTTTAAAACTTGCACACTAATTAGTCCATGACTAATTTAAAGTTTATATACAGTATATAAACATACACTGCCAGTCAAAAGTTTGGATTTTACCTTCCCATTCAATGTTTTCTTTATTTTTCATTACTATTTTGTAGATTCTCACTAAGGCATTAAAACTATGAATGAACTGCGTAAAAAGGCTATATGACCCAGAAGGAGAGTGATGAGTGCTTTCGCCAGATGGCCTAGCCTACTTGATATATTGAATGAATGCGGGATATATGTTGGAGTGAAACCTGGGTGTATACAATGAGAGATAGATAAATACACAATACACATTTCTCAATACCAAGTACAATTAGACTCCCGTTCTTGGGAGTTTGTTAATTGTATATACAGTGTCTTGAAAAGAAATGTTTACTACCCTTGAACTTTTACACATTTTGACACATTTTTACGCATTAAATGCTTTATAATTGTGAAATTGGTACAAAAATGATACATAGTTTTAAAATTTTAAACAAATAAAAATCTGAAAAGTGTGAGGTGTGCATTTGTATTCAGCCCTGTACTCCTGATACCCTAAATAAAATCAGTGCAATCAATTGCCTTCAGAAGTCACCTAATTAGATAATAGAGTTCACCTGTGTGTAATTTAGTCTCATTATAAATACACCTGTTCTGTGAAGGCCTCAGTGGTTTGTTAGAGAACATTAGTGAACAAACAGCATCATACAAACCAAGGAACTCACCAGACAGGTCAGGGATAAAGTTGTATTTAAGTTTAAAGCAGGGTTAGGTTATAAAAAAATATCCCAAGCTTTGAACATCTCAAGGAGCACTATTTCAGCCATCATCCAAAAAATGGAAAAAAGTATGCACAACTGCAAACCTACCAAGACCTGGCGATCCACCTAAACTGACAGACCCGAGGAGCAAGGAGAGCACTGGTCAGAAAGCTTCAAGAGGCCCATGGTCACTCTGGAGGGGGAGCTGCAGAAATCCACAGCTCAGGTGGGAGAATCTGTCCACAGGACAACTGTAAGTCGTGTACTCCTAGTCAGCCCTAAATGGAAGAAGTGGCAAGAAAAGCCATTGTTGACAGAAGACATAAAAAGTCCTGTTTACCCAATTTGCCAGGAGCCATAGGGGCAGCAAGCAGTAGGAAAAAGGTGCTCTGGTCAGGCGAGCAAAAGTTGAACTTACAGGCCTAAATGCAAAGCGCTACGTGTGGCAAGAAAAAGTAACACCATACACCACCTGAACACACCATCTCCACTTTCCAGGCTGCTTATAGTGGTGGCAGCATCATGCTGTGGGGATGCTTTTTCTTCAGCAGGGACAGGAAGCTAGTCAGAGTTGGCGGGAGAAGATGGATGGAGCTTAATACGAGGCAATCCTGGAAGAAAAACCTGTTGGAGGCTGCAAAGGACTTGAGACTGGGAAGGAGATTCACCTTCCAGCAAGACAATGACCCTAAACATACAGCAAGAGCTACAATGGAATGGTTTAGATCAAAGAATATTCATGCGTTAGAATGGCCCAGTCAAAGTCCAGACCTAAATCCCATTGAGCATCTGTGGCAAGACTGGAAAATTGCTGTTCATAGACGCCCTCCATCCAATCTGCCTGAGCTTGAGCTATTCTGCTACGAAGAATGGGCAAAAATTTCAGTCTCTAGATGTGCAAAGCTGGTAGAGACATACCCCAAAAGACTTGCAGCTGTAATTGCTGTGAAAGTGGCTCTACAAAGTATTGACGCAGTGGGGCTAAATACACATGCACGGCACACTTTTCAGATTTTTATTTGCTTAAAATTTTGAAAATTTTAATCATTTTCGTACCACTTCACAATTAGGAGCTACTTTGTGTTGGTCTATCACAGAAAATCTCAATAAAAAACATTTAAGTTTGTGGTTGTAAGGTGTCAAAATGTGTAAAAGTTCAAGGGGCATGAATACTTTTTCAAGGCACTATTCAAGGCGTTTCACATTCAATATCATCTCAGTTCTTAGTGTAGATACCACAGTTCTTCAAAATATATTTTATGTGGACAATTGGTGTAAAATAGAAATTGTTCACACAATAAATGCCAAAGATGACTAAAAAAAAAATTCTTTGTAGGCAGAATTTTTTTTTCTCTGCACTCAATTCATCAAGACGGGATTTTACACATTTACCAGGACTATACAGGGAAAGATCCGATTTCATTTCATATATATCAGGTTTCACTCCATATATATCAAGTTTAATTTTATATAATATATATAATTTATTTATAAATATTCCCTGTTTAGGGAAATATATTGCTTACTCTATGGGTCTTATTTGTATAAATTTTTTGTTATTACTTTATGTTCCTTATCTGTTCATAATGTAGAAACGGGAGCCACGTCATCCCGTTGTAGAAGTATATAGTAGAGATGACAAAGTTTACTTTGACTTTGACCATGACAGACACATTGTGGTGAACTTGGTGTATGAGCTCACTGAATCTCAACACACACACACAAAGACACACATTCTAATGTTGCACTGGATTGCATTGTTAATCTGTGGTTGGACCCTGTCATGGTTATCATGTACCAAATAATCAGGTTTCTGTTAAAGAGAGCGAGAAAGAAAGAGCCCTTATTCCATACAGATACTCAGGCAGACCTCCACATCACTCTGCAGCCATAACACAGTGAGTGCAGTTTATTATTAGTCAGACTCTAATGGGGCAGTTCGGAGGCCATTATTCCATTAGCCTGAGCAGACCGACGCTGAGACTATGGTCTGTAGACTATGCTCTGTAGAATGTGTCTAATAGCTCCCACTGAACCCATCACCGTGTCAGCACAGAGGTAATGTGGGATGCCAGGATAATATTACTCAGGTAATAAGAAAGTCACAGGTGTTTCAATGCAATTCCTTTACAATTTCATTTATGAAGCCCACTGGAGGTTCTGTATTTGTCCATTTATATTCAGAATTGGCTGCGGCACGGTGGCACAGTGGTTAGCACTGCAGCCTCACAGCAAGAGGATCCTGGGTTCGAATCCCAGGAACGGCCGTATGGCCTTTCTGTGTGGAGTTTGTTCTCCCCGTGTTCACGTTTTCTCTGTGTGCTCCGGTTTCCTCCCACAGTCCAAAGGCATGCACTATAGGTTAACTGGTGACTCTAAATTGGCCCGGTAAGGTGTGATTGTGCGAGTGTGTGTGCCCTGCGCTGTGTTGGCACCTGGCATGAATGAATGAACATTCAGAATTGATGTTCTGGAAGGAAACAACTGAAAGAATGATGGAGGCAGGCTTAATACACAGTATTTACCTTGTAGAAGCACTCCATTTTTCCTCAAAAGTGAAGTTCCAGCCCATAGAGGATGACTAGAGAGAGAGAGAGAGAGAGAGAGAGATTACAAATTATAACCTGAACTGCAAGCAGTTATCAATGCTTCCCGGGCACTGTCGTCCCATATGGTCCAATATGAGCAAAAACGTAAATGAACATATTGTAGCACCTGCCTTTTGGTGGACATGTGTCATTTTTGATGTATGTGGTCAGAGGACCTTCCCACAGCAGCAGTCCAAATGGTTTCTACCACACTTGTACAGTGCAGGCTGTACTACATGAAACATATGGCAATGTGTAGTTAGTGTGATAGGTCACGCCCCCTTAAGCAACCATAGCCATATTTTAGGATTTGACTCAGGAATGGAGATAGATGAAGTCTACCAAACGCTTTGTGTTATCAAAATTCTATATCTTCACAGAAAAACATTCAAACCAAATAAAACTTGGTAGACGTGATAGCCTAAACCGTACACGTTATAGCAAAACCCTTTAGCGGAGTGAACAGGATTACGTGTCAGACTTCAGAGACCAAAAATGGACTCCTGAACGGTGTGGGATAAATTTTAAATTCTAAAAAAATTTCCCCTGATTCCCTGGAAGCTTCCAAATGTAATGGATCCGCCCATTTCCGCCTGCCAAATTTTCTCGCCATTTTGTAAAAACCCAAATTCAAACTAAAATGAAGTACTCCATCACCGTTTGTTCGATTCTTGCAAAACGTGGCACACATCATCTAGGCTTTGTCTAGCCAAAAAGTTGTCTATAGAATTTTGATAACACAAATGGTTACAAAGTTACGAATCAATTTATATTGCAGGTGTGGCCCATAATTAGCCTGTTTTTCTCAGAAAAACATCCAAATAAAACCAAACTTGGTAGACTTCGTGTACCCTCTGAGCTTTGGACACCAGCCAAAGCGTGCGCAATCTGATTAATAGGGGGCGCTATGACAGAAACATATTAGCATCTCAAGAACTGCTCAAGATAAAAATCTGAAATTTTCTATCTCCAAATCCTAAAATATGGCTATGATTGCTTAAAGGGACCGTGGAGTATTACAATGGCTATACATTGACATATGTTTTATGTAGTACAGCCTACATAGTACAAGTTGGGTAGAAACCCTTTGGACTGCTGATATGGGATGGTCCTCTGACTACACACATCAAAAATGACATGGCCACCAAAAGTGAGTGCTACAATCTGTTCATTTACATTTTAGCTCATATCTCTGGAACCATATGGAACGACAGCACCGGGGAAGTGGTCGCGCTGGTGCTTGGACCCCGTTGATAACTGCTGGCAGTTCTAGTTTTGTTTGCTCTTGATTGTCGAAATGAGTGCCTTCAGCATGGTGAGATCCAAAGAGCTCTCTGAAGCCTTCAGAATGACAATTATTGACTGGAAAGGGATATAAAAGATATCAAGAGACTTCTGAATCAGCCGCTCTACTTTCCAGAAGATAATTTACAAGTGGAGAACATTTAAAATAATTGTCAACTTGGCCAGGTCAGGCTGTTCAAACAAGTTCATCCCCAAAAGCAAAGCGCAAGATGCTAAAAGAAGTCTCCAAAGATCCTAAAATGTCTTCAAGGGACATACAGAAGGCTCTTTCCACAGTTGATGTAAAGGAAGATGCATTTACCATCAGAAAGAGCCTGTATAAGGCTGATTTACATAGGAGGTGTGCGAGAAGAAAACCCTTGCTGTCAAACACCCCCCCAAAAAAAAAATCAGGCCAAGACTGCACTTACCAGAGGCCACAGACAAAAAGACCAGGACTTCTGGAACAATATGCTTTGGACAGATGAATCTAACATTGAATTAAGTGGACATTGTGTGTAAAGGATGACATGTTTGACCTAAACCAAAGACAGAAAAACTCACACCCACTGTGAATTCTTTGAATTCTTTATCGTATCAGAGAGTGCTTGACTACAATGTGCAATCATTTGTTCAGAAGTGGGTGTGGAACATGCAACATGACAATGACCCAAAACATTGGAGTAAATCTACCAGGGAATGGTTTAGGGGGAAGAAATGGAGACTTTTGGAACAGCCAAGTCATTGACATGCTGTTGAGGGATTTGAATTTGAAATCTCTGCCAGCTGGTTATTAAAAAGGTTATTTTAGCCAAAGGGGGAATCCTTTCCTTTAGAGCATAGGAACTGGCATCTTAGTTCATAAACCTTCTGTTATGTTCGTTTCTCAGGAACACCAATGATGTTCCTGGGTCAGTTTGACCCGGGGCATGTTTAATTATCCAAAAGTGTCAGAAACCTAAAATTCCCAATATGTATCTCATTATTAACTCCATTACTAAACATGTCAATCAATATTTGGTGTAATGGTGTTATTTACCTCTCACAGACTATGGTTTAATAAGGATAATTCATTCGTTTTTCATTTTTAAAAAATGCATTTTAAAACTTTTTTCAATGTACATCGGAAAGACCTACTGTACATATAAAACACAATAGTTTTACATGACATTCATTATTTTAAATTTAATTTGACCCAAACAGTATCTACAGTATGTAATATAAACATGCAGGGGAGGTGTTGCATATGTAAAACTAACCATTTTTATTTTTTATGTTGATTACCATTATTAAGCCAAGCACAAGACATTTCATACTAAAAAATGCAACAGAAGATGCTATTATATAACCTTTATTTATAGATATAATCTGGAAGAAGATTTAATATTGATGTTTTATTAAAGAATGAAATATTTAGTGGGGTGTCCTTTTTTCACGACTATATGTGAGACACTGTAGGACTATAAAGTATAGACACAGACAAAAGAACTCAAGACAAGGTGGCCTCCTGCAGGGGGATCACTAACTTTTTTTGCAGCAAATCATGAACTCATAACATATCCCATCACTAGTATTTATCTGAACTAGTATTTATCTGAATCTGGATTTTGGAGTGAGGATGAGGATTAGGATGAAGATGAAGATGAAGATTATGATGATGATAATGATGGTTTGCTGCTCTAACTCACCCCTTTCATGTTTTATTTGTGCCAGACAAGCGGCTCTGGTTGGCACTACTGCCCCTGCCTCATCAGTTGCCATGGAGGCGTTCCGGTCACCTTGGCAACGGAAGTGCAAGGGAATGGCTTAGGAGACATACACACACACATAGGTGGAATGCATAGAAGCTCTAGTAGGGATTAGAAAGCTATGTGTGTTAAAATGACTTCATTACCAGTAGGTCAGAGATGTCAAGCATGAGACAGGAAGAATGTGAGAAGATAATTTTAACACATACACCTACATACACATCTATTTGGGCAATCTGGACCAATAATTTCTCAGTCCCATTCTGTCTCTATCATTTCTGTCTAACATCCACTGAAACATCTCAGTATTTTACTTTGATCTCTACGAGCACATAATTGAACTGAACTGTTGTGAATTAGACTGTTAGAAAACATTCGTTTCAAACTTACAAATTCAATATTATCCCTAAAAAAAAGGTGGATGGGTAAGAAAGTAACAACTGGGAAAGGTGTATAAAGTTGGAAAGGTTACCTGTGGTATTGCTGTGGGGAGGAGAGGGGTGGGAAGCGAGGGCAGAAAGGCTGGTATGGAGTTTTCTTTAGAGCCTGGATTAGATTGTGTCTGTATTCTGGATCTATTGACCAAAAGGAGCCTTTACTTATACTCTAGAGAGAGAAAGAGGTACAGAGAAAGACACAGAGAGAAAGAACAAATTAGAGCCAGACTGTTAAATCTGCATGCAGATAAGGGTGGGCGATATATTGAATACACTCAGTATAACTCTGGTTGGTCCACGTGCAATGTAGTAAATGACTATATTGTGACCATCAAATACAAAGCTACACATTAATGTTAAACAGACAGCATGTACTTCACTTTCAGGTTTCGCTTCTCTGCCCTCTCAAAGAAGAGAGAAGTGAATGCCCAAGCGATTTCAGGTACATTAATTGGATAGGAAACAGCACTGGTTCTGTTATTTGGCAGTGGTTTGGATATCGCAAGAAAGACAATGAGACATATCGTCAGAATAACAAGACTTTGAACTTAACAGACATAAGTCTGTATATTGCTTCATCTGTATGTGAAATTCCATGCACAAAAACAGAATTGTGTAAAAACGCATAAGACATTCTTCACATTGTAAACACACGCTCAGCATTCCAACATTCACTAAAGCACAGCAGTTCAGTGAATTCTTTCCCTTAATTACATACAGAACTTGTATTTTAGCTGATAAATAACAACAACCAGCATTCTACTCACAATACAGCCATTTATTGATATTTTTAGTGTTTATGGATGGGCATCCATCACCTTATTGTGATGCGGCTCCGATTCATGCACAAGGGATGTAGTTATCTCCCAGAAAGGCCAAAAGCAGGTCATTTTATAGGTCAAAATGAACCAAAACTTCAGTATTTCTTAGATAATATTTGTTTTACATCCTTGAAAGTTAGAGTAATCAATAGGAAAAAATGCATTATTTGTTATCAAATGATTTTATCATTCTATTGATTCTATATCCAGATGGATACCAAATGGATAAAGAAGTGTTTCTGGCCGGCATTAACCATATTTTTCTTCACAGTACTAAGACATAGAATGTCTCTGCATAATACAAACTCTCCAAGCCAATTAAACAGACACTGTTCCTATTTTTAGTACTTACATCAACAGTTCTAGCGGTTTTATACTACATAAAGCAAAAAAAAACCCTTGAAAATAAGTTTAAAATAGGGATGCACCGATAGCATTTTTTTACAAACCGAAACGAGTATTTTTATTTGTGTACTTGCCGATACTGAGTACCGATACCGATACTTCTTAGATTGGGTTTCCATGAAATAGTAATTAATTCGGAGGCAGGTTTTATTTTCTCCTTTGCAGATTATAATAAACCTAAATATCAAACCATTAACACAAGGCTATTCCATGCCAAAAATAAACAGATCTTTCTGGTTGTATCAAAAAAAGTGTCATCACATTAGACAAAATGTAAATATAAGCAGAGTAAGGAAATGAAATGTGCTGCATAGTTAACACAGGCAACTTGAAACTATTACTTTGTTGGCACATTCAGGGCTCCAGACAAAAGACAGAAGTTAGGAGCCTGGCTTATATTTACATTTTGACTAATGTTTCCTCGATTTTCATTGGCTAGCAAGAGAGAAGTGACATGGACGAGCAAAGCTCTGTTCTAGAAGTTGACTGGTGTCACAGCCCTCCTGGACTTTGGCCAGGCAGTACCCCCTCGACTTCTGCAAAGCGGCCAGGAGATGCTGCAATTTAGTTGGTTTTGTTATATTTAGTTCTGTCTCGTGCTACCTGTCTGTCTTGTCCTTGTCCCGCCCTACCATTATGTCTTATTGGTTGATCAGTGTTCGTTAGTTATTTCACCGATGTTGCTTATGTTTCAGTCCTGCCCCTAGTTTCTATTGGTTAACCCTTTATTGGTAATTTCTGCTTGTTTTCTAGTTTGCTTCCCCATTGGTTTTCCCTTGTTAAATTAATCCTGTTTCTCGTTTCTGTTTCTCTATATAGGGTTGGTTTTTCCCTTTGTTCCCTGTCGGTCCACCATCACCATAAATCTTCTTTTAATGTCTATGGATGCAGCGGGACTTTTATGTTTATTTATTTATTTTCCCCGCGGGGGACGTAGTCACGATGGCCACCTTAACTATAAAGCGTTGCGGGAAATTCTGGGGCTGAGAGTATCCACGAATAATTGAAAGTTGTTTCTTGCTTCTTTTTTAAAAACATTTCTTCCTTGGACTGAGAGAGACGGTTGCCATTGGCGACTGGAAAAAAACTAAACTAGTTGGGAAATAAAAAATCTAGTCGCAATGGTGAACACTGTAGTGGCCGTCTTGCAGTCCTGGATTTCACACGAGCTTGTGGGCAGAACCTCTGAACCTAAGTTTCTGGATCGTTGTCTCCCCCTAGACAATGAAGTCAGGTAGGACATCAAATTACGTCTGTCGACGACGACCAGTTTGTAGTAGTAAAATACCATTGAGTGGTATCGGTGTGTGGTATCGGCACATTTATTTACAAATACGAGTATGAGTATTTTAATTAAGTATCAGCCCGATACTGGTATCGATATCGGTGCAACCCCAGTTTATAAATAAAGCATTTAGTATATTAAGCTTTGGTTTAAATTAGTATTTGTTACATTGTTGTCATGTTATGCACTAAAGGGCTGAACTTAGCATTTATACTGTGATTTGGAGGAAATTTCAAGGTCTTGCGATGCATATCGTATATCATGACAAAGCTTAAAAATATCACCCAGTCCTGCATCCAAATAAATATTGTCCAATCTGAGCTATTTGCAAATAAGTCAGTATTTGCATTTAGAATGGAGGAAAAAAAATAAATAAATAAGAGCGAGGCAGAAGATGGATCCTTCAAACATGTTTGTTTTCTTTGCATAGTGTATGGACAATAATGTGGCCAAATCTGTCCTTTTGTGTTTTATACATCATAAATTCTTATAGGTACACTTGCACTTGCAAGTCAGGGATTTTGTAGGATTATAGTCATTATATTATTTTGTAGTCATTATATTATTTTGTAGGATTATAGATCTGTGGTTAGTTCTCCAAGATGTTTGGAACAACCTACCAGTCGAGTTCCTTCAAAAACTGTGTGTGAGTGTACCGAGAAGAATTTATGCTGTTTTGAAGGCAAAGGGTGGTCACACCAAATACTGATTTGATTCAGATTTCTCTTTTGTTCATTCACTGCATTTTGTTGATTGATGAAAATAAAATATTAACACTTCCATTTTTGAAAGCATTCTTTGTTTACAGCATTTTTTCACACCTGCCTAAAACTTTTGTACGGTACTGTATATATATATTATTGTACGTTGCTCCAAGTACTATTTATGAAAATAACTTGTAATGTAACATGCAAAGTAAACGAATGAGGTAGAGGTCATTATCACGTTTTATGAGTGTGATATAGAAAAGAGGGTCACCATGTCCTCTGGTCGGATCTACTGGTCAGATATAAAATTAGAAACAGAAAAGCATATGTCCTGTTCTAGCTCAGAGCATCTAGTACTGAGCCACCAGAACTTTCTTCCAATGCCTCCTTGGGCCCAGACAGACGTTCAGCAAAGCTGACAGAAAAATGAAAGCTACAGGATTAGAGTTGTCTTATCTCTCCTAGTGCAAACTCACACTGGAATTTGTTTAACTTCCACAGGCAATGCCGTTGTATTTTTAGATCAAAGAATCATCTCCCTGTCTAATTAAACTGTCTGCTCTCCATCAGGGGATTTAAGAAGCCTCCAAACCCCCAACACACACACACCGCAGATACACAGCCTGTAATTCTCTGAACTCAAAACACTGCAGAACTCTCATATAGCATGCAGACCATAACTGAAGATGACATCTAAATATGAGAACATTATCATAATTAGACAATTAATGTATTAATCAGTGAGAGAGTGGAGGGGAGGGACAGAGAGAGTGAGTGAGAGAGAGAGGTGTGCTAACACAATTGTGTTCATTACACAGACTGCTCTGTGCAATCGTGCCAAAACCCAAGACCTGTCTCCTAGTGCTGGGCAATAAAACAATCTCAATTTTTTATCGATAAAAAATGAGGACGATCACGATGATACACAGGCTATAAAACTCGATCAAACAAGTTTGCTCAGTTTTAGAGAATGCGCTGAGACAGACAACGCAATGGCCTATCGTGCAGCACGTTAGGTTTGCTGAACGCCAGCACAACAGCCAATCACCAATGACGCTGCAATTTTGCCCATCCTCCCTTAAAGAGGCAATGTTGTAAACATGAGCAGCGTGGGTGTGTTTTAGAAAAAAGATGTCAGGCAACACTGCTGCACTGGTGAGTGAAGCAGTGGAGGAGAATGTGTTAAATGCACTGGAAGAGATAATACCAAAAAAAGGGCACACATCATCGAAAGTATGGAAGAGGTTTGGTTATCTTCGAACGGACAAAACACAGATAAAGCCAGTTTGCAAAATATGCCGCCAACAAGTCCCAACAAAGTGTGGTAATACAACAGATCTGTTTCACGACCTTCAAAAATACCATCCAATCGAGCATGCTGATTGCCAAAAAGAACCTTCGGGTGATGTCGCTTGCAAGTCCTGAAGCTATTCCTAAACAGCGACATTTGCCGCTATGACTCCATACACTAAAAAATCAAAAAGGCATCGGGACATTGCAAGCGCAGTTACTTACTTCTTGGCGAAAGATATGATGCCCGTGAGTCTTGTTGAAAAAGAAGGCTTTAAGAAACTTTTTAAAGTAGCTGACCCGAGGTTTCAAATAACTGGCCGAAAATATTTTTCTCAGACAGCGCTTTCAGAGCTCTGTGATGAATGTCGGGAGAAGTTAGAAGCTGTGCTAAAAGATGTGAGACTAGGGCTGGGCGATATGGCATAAAAATAATATCGCGATATTTTTAAGCTATATCATGATACACAATATATACCGTATCTCAATACCTTTAAATTTCCTCTAAATCACTGTATAAATGATAAATTCGGCCCTATGTTGCATAAAATGACACCAATATAATGAATTTAGCCAAAGTTTAACGTAGTAAATGCTTTTATTTTAAACCAAAGTATAATATAGCAAACTTTATACTTTATATTGGGGACAGACAAGTGGGCAAGGGGAGCCATTGATTGTGTGCTTATTAAACGTGTAAGACCTAACTAAATAACTAAATAAATAAATATTATACGGTTGACAAATTGTAACTTGCGTTTAACCTACCTGCCGCTGTTCCTCTTCCTCCATCATCTTTGGTTTTTCTATATAAACTTTATGTAGTGTGCAGTCAATCACAAAACCAGGAGCCACCGGCCAATAGGATTCGCAGGCAGAAACTGCCTTTACCCCGCCCCCAAACTGCCAAAACCCGCCCCTTTCAAACCGCGCGCGTAGAAATCTCACTCGAGCAAAAAAGCCGCTCGTCGGTAATCTACTTTGCGCGCGAGGACATTTAACACATCGAGAGGAAAACAGACATTCGAGAGAGAAAAAATACAATTTGCGCGCAATATTATCACAACCGCGCACTCGATTCTTAATTTTGTGCTGTTTCACATTTGCGCTCGCCACTTTGACGCCCGCTGAATTTTTGCGGCAAGCCATTTTGCGTGCTCTAGTTTTGTCATTGATGTGACGCCATAGGTGGGGGAGCGAGCAGAGAAGCGAAACACAAAAGCGGTACAAAACGTGCGTGCGCTAGGAGTTTTCTGGATGGGCGGGAGTGCGAGCTGTCTGCTTTGACACGGCAGAAAAGCAAAACTCGAAAGCGGAGTACATGCTGTCTCTTTAAAAATAACGTTAGGATTTATACTTGATGGTCACGATATAGTCATTTAATACATTGCACGTGGAATAAGCCGAGATACATCGAGTATATTCGATATATCGCCCACCCCTACGTGACACACTTCGCCAGTACGGTGGACTTTTGGTCAAGTCGGACGTTGGAGCCATACATAAGTCTTACTATTCATTTCATAGACACAGAATGAAATTTACAGAGCAAATGTTTGCAAACTGTGTATTTCCCGAAGGAACATGTGGCAGAATCGATCGCTATGGCGCTCGAAGATGCTCTGTCATCCTGGGGACTATTACTACAGCCAATGGACCGAACATTGTCAAGGCTGTGTCGTTAAAAAACTGGACTCAACTTCAGTGTTTTGGGCATCGACTGCACTTAGGAACTGGTAAGTTAAAATTATTAGTTTTGATAACGCAATTAAATATATTTAGTTTAGTTCCATTTCAGTCCAGTTATGAATGTGTTTGTGCTCCTTGCATTAAATTGTTTAGTTTAACTGCTAAAACTATTAGGCTAATTGTTAATTATTAATGCATGAAAAAAATACAGTGGGATGCAAAAGTTTGGGCAACCTTGTTAATAGTCATTATTTTCCTGTATAAATCGTTGGTTGTTACGATAAAAAATATAGTTAAATATATCATATAGGAGACACACACAGTGATATTTGAGAAGTGAAATGAAGTTTATTGGATTTACAGAAAGTGTGCAATAATTGTTCAAACAAAATCAGGCAGGTGCATAAATTTGGGCACCAGCAGAATTTGCTGATTCCAAAACTTTTAGAATCAATCATTGAACCAAATTGGCCAGTTCAGTGACCCTGACCTACATACACAGGTGAATCCTATAATGAGAAAGACACTGTAAAGTTTCTCCTCCTTTAATTTCTGAAGAGTAGCAACATGGGGTCATAAAACAACTCTCAAATGACCCAAAGACAAAGATTGTTCACCATCATGGTTTAGGGGAAGGATACAGAAAGCTGTCCCAGAGATTTAAGCTGTCTGTTTCCACAGTTAGGAACATATTGAGGAAATGCGAAAGACCACAGGCTTAGTCTGCTAAGGCCTGAAGTGGCAGACCAAGAAAGATTTCGGATAGACAGAAGCCACGAATACGGTGAGAATAGTCAGAGTCAACCCACACCAGCAATTAAAGACCTACAACATCATCTTGCAGCAGATGGAGTCATTGTGCATCGTTTCAACCATTCGCGACTTTACACAAGGAGATGCTGTATGCGAGAGTGATGCAGAGGAAGTCTTTTCTCCGCCCGCAGCACAAACAGAGCCGCTTGAGGTATGGTGGTGTGAGTTAAAGAGAGCTGTCCATGCTCGGAAGCCATCAAACCTGAATGAACTAGAGATGTTTTGTAAAGAGGAATGTCCAAAATACCTTCGATTTCTAACCAGACTCTCAGCTGAACCTACAGGAAGCAGTTTAGAGGCTGTAATTTCTGCAAAAGGCGGATCTACTAAATATTGATTCCATTTTTTTGTGGTGCCCAAATTTATGCACCTGCCTGGATTTGTTTGAACAACAATTATTGCACACTTTCTGTAAATCCAATAAACTTCATTTCACTTCTCAAATATCACTGTGTGTGTCTCCTATATGATATATTTAACTGACATTTTTTATCGTAACAACCAACGATTTATACAGGAAAATAATGACTATTAACAAGGTTGCCCAAACTTTTGCATCCCACTGTATATGTATATGTATATGTGTATATATACATATATATACATATATATTATACATAATTTATCTACAGAGAGAGCTGAAAGGGACAGCAGAATTGAAAGAGCCATGGGTCTGTGTAAAAAGTTGCTCAGTGCCTTTTCTTTTTCTTGGAAAAAGCAGAGAGATCTGAGAGGAGTTTAATCTGCCCAAACAAAAACTAAATACAGAATCACCAACAAGATGAGGGTCCCGTCATGGTGGGGAGAGTTCTGGAGCATGAGGCGGCCATTACATGAGTACTATCTGCTGACAAAAAAAACAGACACCTTGTGCCAACATGGCAGGACATGGACGTCCTTGAGTCTGTCCACAAGGCTCTAAATCCACTGGTTGGTTTTACAGATGCACTGTCAGTGGAATCATATGTCAGTGTATCATATGTGAAACCTGTGCTCCACTTGCTTAGAGAGGAGGCTCTGTAGCCAGAGGATGACAACTCAGAACTCACAAAGAACATTAAAACTACAGTCATGGGTTACATGAATTGACAAAATCAATAAGAGAATTTTGTATGTAAATGGTAAAATTTGTTAGAAAAAAAAAAATATTTTTTTACTAATATTGATTATTTTAATGTATTCATTCTGTTTGTTATGATAGGATTATTTTCAGATTATTATTTTTATTTTACATGGTACAACATTGTGAAACTATAATGTTGATAATTATCAATATCGGTCAATACAGGAAAAATTACTGTGATAATTTTTTTTTTGCCATATCGCCCAGCTCTACTGTCTCCTGACACAGCTGCCTGAAGGAGGCATCTCCCAGGTAACAGGCATGTGTGAGGGATAATTAGGGTGAGTAGAAGTGACGTGTGGGTAGACTGTGGTGGTGAGGTAAACGAGGGCATGATTACACACACTACACACACACACTCTCTTCTTTTTTCACCCCCACACATAAAATGGTAATCACACAAAAGATCTGTGATATTAAGGACTACTGCTGGAATAACTTTTTTGCATTAGACACACATACACAGACGGCCAAATACATTTTGCTGTCTGGTTGCCACAGAGATAAATACACACAAAAACTCACAGCGCATACCTATAGAGCAGACAACAGCAGAGTGGCACAAGAGCATGAACATGGACATGCACGCACACACACCAGGAGAAGGTATGTAAAAACATAGAAGAATGAAATGGATGTCTCCTTTCTGAAAAGCCATTAGATAAAAATTATCATTCCGAACAGCAACTTACTGCCTTCAGATCTCAGCTCCTCCACCGGCCCCTAGCTTTCACCTGACCACACACATCCCTCAATGAACCACAAACAGCTCTCACCTGACTCCTGTCCTTATCCACCTTCTTGAAGCACTTGTTGAGTGACAGGTTATGTCGCACTGAATTCTTCCAACCAGTGGGGGCGCTGGCGAAGTAGGGGAAGTGCTCCATGATCCAGCCGTAAATGTCTTTGACAGGAAGCCGCTTGCTGGGTGCGTCCTCAATGGCCATGAATATGAGACAGCTAAAGGAATAGGGCGGCTTTTGGCCCGCTGTCACCCTGCTGAGCTCACTGGGTCTGGTCGAGCAGGACAAGAGTGAAGAAGGCTCACAGTAACCCTCAGCATCCTGCAGGGGGCTAACGCTGCGCAGACCCTGATGGCCCAGACTGATTAGCAGGTCATTACTCTCATGGAGCCAGCTAAGGCTTGTCAGCTCCTCGTCCTCGGCCCGGGTCAGAGAGGCAGACAAGGAGAGTGACAGGTCGCCTGTTGTTGGGTCCTGATACAGTTGGCTCAGACCCTGTGCCACACTGCCGCTGCTTGGGCCCCCCGCCCTCTTACCGGGCGGCATTTCTGCCACAGTCACGCAGCCTGCGACACTCGCTGGGGGAAAAGAGGGAGGGGGAAAGAAAGAAGGAACGATCAGGGGCATGTCTAAGCATGTCCTACGGGACTATGAATCTCAAAGTAAAAATCAAAGTAAACTTTGTCATCTCTGCTATATACTGTACAAGTACACAGAGACGAGACAACGTGGCTCCAGTTTAAACAGAGCAAAGAACAAGGAACAAAGAACAAATCTATAATCTGAGGGTTAAAAAATTACAATTTTCACCCTTAAATATAAAGATTTATTGAACTGAACATTACATTTTGATTATGACACTGTGTTATGAAAACAACATTATATACCAAGGTTAAATATTTGTAGATGGGAATGTACGCACTCACATTTCTCTCAAAAAGACATTTATAATGATGAGTACTTACACATGCCAACTGGTTTTAACAACTGATGGTTAAAAAATGAACACCACAGACAAGGCAATTCTGGCACTGGTGCCAAAAAAAAAACAATTTCCTTGAAATCTTCAAACATGGATCAGGTTTCATTAATGTGACTAATTTGCAAGTTGATAATGCCTTTAATGATACGGCTAGGGACTTAACACGGTTTTTACAACGGTTGGATTTTATAGAGCATATGGACATTTAAAAATGTGTAGGTACCATGCCACACATATAGGGGGCGCTCAACTGCAACAGCATAAGGGGAGGGTCCTAAACCCACAGACCTCCCACTTCTTGGAAGGAGGGACATTTAAAGGAGAATGCACTCCATTGTTCCGCGCTCTCAGAACTCGCTATCAAAGTGAGATCACAAAGAGAGAGAAACATCTGCAGATCAATTTTAGGAGAACAAAAGTCTTTTTCTGGCACACGGGCCCGTGCGACGAGACTAACTTCTCCAGCTCAAATGCGTTTTATTCTTTTAAGCTAGCCAAGTTCTCAACTGCAAGTCGGCGGTTGATGTTAGAGATTCATGGATGGCCGGACCTCCAAGATTTCTCTCCGTTCCTGAAATCGTCCAGACTTCGACTCGTGCAACGTGCGATCCGGCAGCCGCTCCTCGTGAGGTTCCCGCCTGGACGTCGGAAGGCTCCGTTCATCGGACTCCCTGCACCGCTGGACTCTCACCAACACACCAGAAACCTCGCTTCGACGCGGCGCCGCGAGCAACATTCGGCCCGTGGTCCCTTCGAAGGGCTCTCGTCTCAAAGTAAGACTGTTTCATCTGGGCAGTGTTTGTGTTTAGTTAAAGTTAGGAGAATACTCTCAGTGTACTTGTTAGTTAGTCTAACTGTATAATCCTTGTTACCTTACTGCTTAAGTTGGCTGGTCACCGTGGTGCGTAGATTTTTAATCTTATCTAACTCGCACGGACGCGCAAGTATTTGCATGCGAGCTCCTAACTTTCTTCTTCTCTTTCTCACGTACTAACACGGTCAGTTTATAGTGATTTTCAGTCAATGGTAATGATTCTGGGTTAAAGAATATTTTACTACGGTGAATGTTCCTTTAATATCAGAGGTTGTTTTTAGATCTATGTTATAACTAAGTGTGGAGCGAAAGTTTGCGTATACAGTGGGATAAATTCAAATCTCCCTCCCTCCCTACTGTTCTTGAAAATTCCAATCTTAAAATTTGGCTGCTTTGTTCTCCCCCTTCTCGAGAGAGAACAAAGGATCGTATCAATTCCAATCTTTAGTGGGTACGTAAATTTTGGGCCATAAATACCGAAAGCGCTGATAAGCAGCTCTCTTTTCCCCGACACGTACATACGCAACCACGCCCCTCACGTTTGCAGACGCAGACACGCACAGCCACACACACGCTAACCATTTCAAAGACACACACATGTAACACCTAGGTCTATGACTCAACTGAAATCAGCTTGTATAGTTGATGACTACTTTGCTTGCCATTGATGTTTGTCAATAAACGCTGTTTTATTGAATTCTGTGTCTGTGGTGTCATTCTGATATTGACTGAAGCCAATGTAATATCGCCAAACTATTAACCTCCAGAACTTAAGTCGTTATTATTAACTGTAAGTAAAATTATAGTTGTGATAATAAACTTAATTAATTAATCTAATAATTATTGCAAATTTAATGTTAATTAAATTCACAATATTTTTAGATGCAAGTAATTTTATGAGACTGATTACTAAAAGGCACTGTGTGCCACCAACATAGTGACACCCTGCGCCAGGAACCAACACATGATTTACTATAATATTGTTATTGCAGTGTCAGATCTGAGCTAAAGCTACATTTTAGAAGAAAGTGCTATATTAATGAAATTACTGCTGACAGATTTGTATCCCAATAATGTAAATAAACTAGTAAGTTGTCAAACACATACCATGTTGGATGTGGGATTCTCCTTAATGGCAAAGAAATGCAGAAAGGAAAGGTATAAACAGTATAACAAAGTTGTGAAGACAACCTTCTTCCACCTTTTGTAATGACAGGACTGTCTAAGAATACAACAGAAACATTACAGCTTTTCAAAAGGCAGCAGCAGCAAGAGTACTTACACAAAAAATGGAATCTCAGATTTCTTATTGATTTGATTATACAATAATTGTATTAGTATTTTAAGCTTCAAATGGACATGCACTTTTATATACAGTATGTGCATATATAACTTAATGTGATTTCTTAATGCTTGATTAGGTTCCTAGTTTATATAGTTATTTTTACTGATTCTATTTTATTTTTATATTTTGTTCCAAGACTGACAGGCATGACGCATATCAGAGTGTGGAAGGTGATTTCAGCGGCACCCTCCTAGTTAGAGGTAATGACCAACACAGTGCTGGATGCCCACACAGAGACGCTGTGATACAGATGTAGGTTTATTAATGCATCACACCACCCAGCCCCGAAAACAACCATCCTACTTAGACGACCACAGCAGCAACAGCAACAGCAACTAGGGCTAGTTTTAGAACAGAACCGAAGTGAATGGAATCAATTTCGAAAGTTGTTAGTGTGTGTGTGTGTGTATGCGAGAGAGTGAGAGTTAGCGTTCTATAAATGTATCAAAGTTACCAAACCGGAGCAGGTAGTCTCTCCCTAAACCTTTAATACACATACACACACACCAAAAGTGTATTTATTATTTATACTTAACCTGTTTTTCCTTTCAAGTACACACACACACACACACATACACACAGAATTGACACAGCTGGATCCAGTCACAGTTTTATTTTTTTTGTATTTATTGTTTGTACTGTGCTGCCTTGTGCTGTCTTACATGGTCTTACCTACTTTCTGGGTAAGAAGTGAAATTTTGTAATGTCTGTATGTTGTCTTGCGTGCACTTGTCTTTTATATCTGCACATTGAGCCTGGAGAAACGCAATCTCGTCCAGCTATGCATCCGCTGTTGTACTATTGTATGGCATGAATGACAAAGTTCACTTACTTACTTACACAATGGTATTAACAAAGACTGAACATCTCTGTTGCCACATGGAATATTTACTCTCCTCCTATCCGGCAGATGCTATCGCAGCATCAGGCCCCGATCCACCAGACTGCGTGATAGCTTTTTCCCCACAAGCAATCAGACTCTTGAACACACTGCCTGCCCTCCTACTCCCCCCACACACCCGCCTGTGAACTGACTCTATTGCACCTCTGCCCTTTACACATCACTGTTTTTGTGATGCACACACTGCTATACGGACAATCTCATTCATGTTGCACTGAAACTGTCTCAGGAATGTTTATGTTTACAGACTGTACAGTATTGTCACTTCAAACTGCTGCTGATCTAGATACATTTAATGCCAGTGTAGTTCTCATCTCTTGACTGCTGCTTTCAACACAACTATTGAACACTGCTTGTACATATCACAGATTGTAGTTTCTCACTGACTGATATCTGCACAAATTATTGCACAGACTGTAGGTCTCCACTGCTGTTACAATATCGGCACATACTAGAACCGACTTAATTGTTAGCTCAGACTATAAACGATTTTTTTAATAGACTGTCTGTATAGAATTTTTCATATTTATATAATTTATATTTATTTTATATAATTTACACATTTAGTGTAAAATATAATTGTAGGCTGAATACTGTATGTAACCAAACTGTCTCTGTTTCTACTTCTGCTTTAAAGTTTATATTTAATATTCTAACTCTTGTTTAAAGTGTATATTTTATATTCTATTTACATATTGCTTATTCTGTGTGTCTTATTTGTTCTTTGTTCCTTATTCTTTGCATTGGAACTTGTACAGTATACAGCAGAGATGACAAAGTTTACTGTGACTTTGAAAGGCGTGGAATCATTTTACACATACACACACGCACAGTCGTGTATTACTATTTTTGTGAGGTCCTTCCATAGAATCCCATAATAACTGGATGTATATAATTTACACCTGCACCTAACCTCAGTAACCAAAAGCATATCTTTTACCTCTTTTAGTTTCTCAAATAAAAGAAGCACATTTTCTATAGTCATTTTTCTTCATGGGGACCTCTAAAATGTGACCACAGAGTCCAACAAACGAATAAAAGTGATTTTAGGGGACAAAAAGGTCCCCACAACACCATAAATACTCCCTCACCCCACACACAGACACAAAAAAGTGAGTGAGTAAAATCGAATGTGCAGTATGTGTGTGTGTGTGGAGCTCTGGCTATGATACTATGACCGGAATAACATGTTGGATCTTACTGTAGCACTTAGTACACAAGGAAGGTATCATTAATATAAATTAAAGTAAAAGGCACAACATTGTTTTTCTCTCTTGCCTTATTTTTTTGCTCCAAAACCAGTTTGTGTCATTTTGTGAAAGTCTAGGCTTTATCAAATGTTAACATGTTAATTACAGTGGGTGTGTGTGTGGAGGAGGGTATGGAGGGGTTGTGTTTACATGCTTGTAATGATCCGATTGTGTTCTAGCTTTGTGACATTTTTGTACCTGAGGTTCCTTATGGAAAACTGTTTTATAGTAAAAATGAGTAAAATAAGTATACTAAAAAAAAAAATAAAAGAGATTAAAGATTTTCTTTTGGTAACTGAGGTTAAGGTTAGGTAAGAGTTACGTGTCGCTGTATTTGCATATAGTCATTACTAGAGTCAGTAAAAGGACCTCACAAAGATAGCTGTGTATGTTACTCAGGATCTATTTCTCTCCCTCACACACAGCTACACTGTCTCTAGAAGAATGTACACATGTGGGGTTTTGCTTCTTGTGTTTCCATGGTGCTGCCGCCACTAAACATTACATGTGACAGAAAAGGGTCTTCTAATTTTACTGTTGCTATGACAACAAACTACTCCAGTAAGATCCCATCTGAGCTGATGGTGAAGTCAAAGTCAGACCCCGAGGCTCTGGAATGAACCCATACTCCCCATCCCTAAGTTTCAATACCAGTATTCATTTTTGCATCTACTTTAGATTTTGTGTTCAATCTTTTTGATAAAAATGCTTATTAGTTTCAATCATATTTAAGGGTGTTTTCACACTTGGTCTATTTCAGCCCTGCTGAAACATCCAACCCTGGCGTAACTTCAACTTTGTGACTGACTCTAGAACATTCTTCTCAAGAATCTGCTGATATTGGGTGGAATCCATGCGGCCCTCAACTTTAACAAGGTTTCCAATACCTGTGCTAGCCACACAGCCCCATAACATGATGGACCCTCCACAAATTTTACTGTTGGCAGCAAGTTCTTCTCCTGGAATGCTGTGTGTTTATGACCAAATAGCTCTATCTTAGTTTCATCTGTCTACAGTATTTTTTTTTGCAGAATATTTCTGGCTTGTCCAGATACTCTTTTGCATACCGCATGCGGCTCTTCTTTTTGCGCATCACCCTTCCATTGAGCTGTTCCTGGTGCAAAGTGCACTGGACTGTGGAACGATGTACAATGACACCATCAGCAGCCAGATTCTAACAATTCTAACCATTCTTCGCCTGTGCCTTTGAGATTTGTCTTGGCCTACGACATCTTTTCTTCACAAGGACTGTTCCTGTGGCCTTCCATTTCCTAACTACATTTCTAACTGTTCAGACAGACAGTCCAAACATTTGTGATAATCTTTTGTACCCTTCTCCTAATTCATAAAAATGCATTATCTTAGTTTTTAAGTCAGTAGAGAGTTCTTTAAAGGTTCCCATGTTGCCAAGAGTAAACCAAGGACAAGTACCACTAGCAATTTATATGTTTAACCTTTTTTTGCAGCTATCTTTATAGTTTATGGTCTAATGAGCTAATCAAAGCAATTTAGTGCTGCAAATTGTCAGTATTAAATGACTTGCAGGTCTTCAAAGTAATGCAAGTGAGAGGGTGCCCAAACCTTTGCACATCCCATTTTTCAAACTTTATTTTATTTCATACAACTCAATAATGCTACATTGAGAATTTTGGTCTGATAAACATCCCCTTGTCTATATATCTCTAGGAAAAAAACACATCTTGCTGTGATCTTCTCTTATTAAGACAGAGCTAATTATCATGCAACCTTGGAGGGGTGCCCAAACTTTTGCATAGCACTGTGTACGTAAAAAATGCTGACGATCGATCTGACTTCGCTTTGAGGGCTGAAACGGACCCAGTGTGAAAACACCCTAAGTTGACTGTCCAATAACTAGTAAACTTCATATGCTTACAGCAGTGCATACAGTTCCCTCCATTTATCATAAATCCATCTCATTTTCTGTTCTAAAAGGGAAATTATAAATAAAGTGAATTCATAAATCTATCTGTCTTTATTGCTCAAGCAACCCTTTTTGCATTGAAGCCATGTTTCCCTTTACTATCTTTTTGGTTGTGTGTTTATGGAAACCGCAACTGCATATTTGAGATTTAACCAATGACAGAAATGCCTTGCTTAAAAATTTTGACAGACAAAATATATTTTGAAGTTCCAAGTTTTAATTAAATTTAATTCTGTCAAAATTACAGAAACAAATAGACACTTTGTTAAAACTTTACTACAAAAATGTTATTTTTCGTTGTCAATGTCTTGTCTTTGTAATGGCAGGCGGGTGAACCCAAACGCAGATTTGACAGAACCAGGTCGCAGGCACAGGGGAAATTGACAAAATGTAGTGAGTTTATTCAAACGAAGGTCAGAACCAGAAAACACAGTCCACGGAGCAAACGAATTCAAATCGCCAGAGGCAAAAGGGTAGTCCAAAAACAGAAAGCAAGGGTCGAAATGGAGGCAGGCAAACACAAGTAACGCTCGGTAAGTCGCACTAGGCATAACAATACTTTGCAGAGAACAGTAAATGAAGGTCTTTAAATACAGGTAAAATGGCTACGATAGGCTAAAATTCTGGTGACGCTGATCTGGTAAGCTGAGGTCGTTGTGAAGGTCTGGAACTGGAGTCCGATGAGGCGGACTCCTCCCTTGGTCTGGGCTGGGATCTTACAGTACCCCCCTCTCCACGGGCGGCTCCAGACGGCCGAGGCAGGCGTGTGGGGGTACGACCCCGAGAGCAGGGACCAGGACGATCTGGAACGGGGACAGGGTCAACGATGAGTGACGGAGAGAGTTCTGTGCGTACTCGGACCAGAGAAGGTATTTGGACCAGTTTTGCTGGTGATTGGCACAATAGGCTCTCAAAAAGTGATCAATCTCTTGGTTGAGCCTCTCCACAACCGGGATGTAAACTGAGGGTCCCGATCCGAGACAATCTCCTCAGGGATTCCAAAGATGCGGAACACCTCCCGGACCAGCAAATCCGCCATTTCCATGGCAGTGGGGAGCTTGTGGAGAGGTATGAGTCGGCACATCTTAGAGAACCTATCCACCACCACAGCCATGACACTGAAGCCATCCAATTCGGGTAGGTCTGTGATGAAGTCTACAGCCAGGTAGGACCAGGGACGTGGAGGACTGGGGAGAGGTTCGAGCAGGCCACTGGGAGGTTGACGGGGGGTCCTCGACTGGGCACAGACGGGACAGGAGACCACGAAGTCAGTGACGTCATCTTTCATGGACGACCACCAGAAGCGCTTCTCCAGTAAGGCCATGGTGTGGGTGATGCCAGGATGACCGGAACCTAAGGTGGAGTGGGCCCACTGAAGCAAGGTACCTCAGAATTCCACTGGCACAAACACCTTATGAGGCGGGGTCTCGGCTGGAGGAGCGTTTCGAAGGTTTGCCTCCTCTATTTGGTCGACAATCTCCCACCTGATGGGACCCACAATGCAGTTGGGAGGTAGTACTGTAGCAGGAGTTGAGGCGGTGTCTCCTCCCTCGTATTGTCAGGATAGAGCATCAGCTTTGACATTCTTGAAGCCGAGTCGGTATGTGACAGTGAACTGGAACCTGGTGAAGAAGAGGGCCCATCAAGCCTGTCGTGGGTTTAGGAGCTTGACCTCTTGAAGGTACTCCAGGTTCTTGTGATCCGTGAAGACAACGAATGGATGGGCAGCTCCCTCGAGTAGGTGTCTCCATTCTTCCAGGGCCAGTTTTATCGCCAACAATTCCCTGTCCCCCGCATCATAGTTTTGTTCCGCGGGGGACAGTTTCCGCGAGAAGAAGGCACAAGGGTGGAGTTTTCGAGGTTTGCCTTGTCGCTGTGAGAGTACTCCCCCAACTCCTACTTTGGATGCGTCCACCTCCACTTCAAACGGTAATTCAGGATCTGGGTGACAGAGGACAGAGGCCGAGCAAAAAGCTTCCTTCAAGGACTTGAAGGCTTGGGTGGCCAGTGGGTTCCACTGCAAACGTTTGTTGTCACTCTTGAGCAGTGCAGTGATGGAAGCCGCTTTCTCGCTGAAGCTGCGGATGAACTGCCGGTAACAGCTGGCAAAACCCAGGAGTTCCTTGAGGGTTTTAGGTTCAGGCCACTCCTTCACAGCTTGTGTCTTCTGGGGCTCCATTGCAACGGCTCCGGCGCTGAGGACATGGCCCAGAAAGGTAACGGAAGGCTGGCAGAAAACACACTTCTGCTCTTTTGCGTATAGGAAGTTGTCTCTAAGACGTTGCAGCACCCTTTGGATGTGGGTAACGTGCGAAGAGAGGTCGGGGGAGAAGATGAGAATGTCATCAATGTAGATGGCAACAAACTTGCCCAACATGTTTTTAAAGAACTCATCCATGAAAACGGAGGGCGTGTTTGCAAGGCCATATGGTAAAACCAGATATTTGAAGTGCCCCCGAGCGGTGATAAACGCCGTCTTCCATTCGTCCCCCTCTTGAATACGGATGTGGTTTTACGCACTCCTGAGGTCGAGTTTGGGGAAACCGTGGCAGTGCGGAGACGTTCAAGGGTCGACGGGATGAGTGGAAGAGGGTACTGGAACTTGATGGTGACCTTGTTCAGGGCGCGGTAGTCTATGCAGGGACGGAGACCTCCATCTTTCTTCTCCACGAAAAATAACCCCGAAGCAGCAAGGGAAGTAGAAGGCCAGATAATCCCCTTCTCCAGGGCTTCTTCTATGTAAGAGTTCATGACTTGGGTTTTGGGTGGTGACAGGGGGTATGCTCGGCTTTACGGAAGAGGCGCATCAGATAGGAGGTTGAACAGGTATCTTGTTAACTGTAATGTTATTCTGTTGTTTCTGCACCAACTCCTCACTCTAGTGGACCACCAGGTTTTGGGTGGAGTTTCACAGCTTACGTATTTGACTGCTGTTGAGTGAGAGGGAAACACTCCTGGAGAGGCAGCTGGTATGAATGGAATGGTTTCTCCTTGTAGTAGTAAAGGTTTTACGAAGATTATTGATGATGTTCCTTGCTTCTATTTATATGTTTCCTGAGTCATGCTTCTCATCCTGTTCTCTTCTTAAGGATTTTTTTTTAACCAAAGTTATCACACAAGGTTCAGATCTCAGACTGTTTTAAAAATACTCTTGTTACAAAATTAAACTGTAGAAAATAAATATTAGATATGTAAATAACTGTACAGAAAAAAAACTGGGTTAAATAAATTTTCTTCGTCAAAAAGACCCTAGACTTTATTATTCATTTAGATTTTCAGCATTTATCAGGTTAATTACAGGAACAACTTTGGGTTAAGGTTCTTATTCAGAGAACAGAGTCTTCAAACCTCTGGGATGAAACAATGACTCCTTTTAAGGTCAATGCAGAAAACCCTCAAATGGTCCTCCTGTGATTCAGACTTCCTCCCTTCTCTTGACAATGGGTTCAAGATTTGGCTAGTAGGGATTTATCAGTATATAGCAGAATAACAGATAAGGAAGAACTTTTACATTTACAGCATTTAGCAGATGCTCTTATCCACAGCAACTTACGTTTCCTAATTTCAAGGACAGTTCCCCTGAGAGCAACTTGCTCCCCTGAGAGGGTCTCAGTGTTGTCGGATTTGAACCCACAACCACACCCTGTAAACTTTGAGACTCTCAAAAATAACCTGAGACTGGAACACAAAGATTTCTATAGATACCTACAGCTAAGACATCATTTTAACCATAACATTAAAGGGAATAACCAGGGTGACTTGAGTAAAATTGAAATCATAGAATTGATTCATTCAGCAAACAAAACAACATTCAAAGAAAACAATTTCCAAATTGTATAAGGGACTTATGGAACAGAATCATTAATGCATGCTAAAGAGAAATGGGAAAAAGAAAGTAAGTTAATTGGGTAAATATATGTAATATACAATGGCAGACAACTTACTCGTATACATGGTGGGAATTTTGCTGGAAGACTGTGCTTAGGTACTTCAAAACACCAACCCAGAGCAAATATATTTTCAAAGATTCTAAATGTTGGCGACACTGTGGAGTAATGAATGCAAACCACTTTCATATATTCTGGGACCATCCTCAACTACAAGACTACTGGAATAGAATTCATAACATCATCAGTAAGACACTAGGCTTGGGGATTCCCCTTAGATTCGATGTCTTGTTTTTGGGAAATATTTCTGCCACAATGCACACTGGACTTAAATATCTATTTAAAATTAGGGCTGCACGATTATGGCCAAAATGATAATCACAATTATTTTTATCAATATTGTAATCACGATTATTAATCACGATTATTCATTATTTTAGGTAAAACACATTTTTATTGCACTTTCTATTTTAAACAAACAGTAAGTGAACAAGGCTTTCAGTTCAAAATGAAACCTCCAATAAAAATAATTCATAAATAATAAAATAAAATCATTAACTGCAAACAAATGAAAAAAAATGAAGCCTTTGCAGAAAAGGCACATACTACAAAGAACAGGAACATACTACAGGCCTATAGATTTTTGGCGAGAAATACCAGTCTGTCAACATTTTCTGGCTTAAGAGATGACCGAAGGCAGGTCACTAGGTTCCCCCCAGTGCTGAAGACCCTCTCCGAGGGAGCACTTGTCGCAGGTATGCTGACATATTTTTTGGCCAGATTTGACAGTTGTGGGAAGACTCGCTGATGTTCTCTCCACCAGTCCAGTGGGTTCTCCTCACTATCAAGGTCAGCACAACGCAGGCAGGACTGTAGCTCAGAGGCTACAGCTTGTTCCTGGTGAGGAGGATGGGTGGGGCTGGCTCTCTCAGTGATCTTGAAGAAACTCCCCAAGGTCTTCTTTCTCTTGGAGGTGCTGGGTGTATTCTCTGCCCTGTCTACAGTCCTTGGGCCATTCTCCTTGAAAAGTGCATAAATAAAATATGAATAACAAATTCATTCTAATGAAATTTATTTGAGATCCACATTCAGAATGTAGACTACAGCACATTACTTTTCTTCAGCACATTTTAATCCAATTAGTTTAATTAATTTATAATAAATGCTGTATCTATGTATCTACAATCTATCTACTATTATTACTTACCATGCTCACAGAGGCAGCCATCTCAGACACAAGTCTGGCCTAGATCGGTGCAACCCTGTCCTCACTTACATATCGCAGCTTGAAGCGTGGATCCAGAGCAGAAGCCATGTCGAGCAGCTCTTGTGTCTCAGGATCCTTATATTTTTCCTCCAGGTAAGTTAGGATTTTGGTCCTGATGGTGTTTGTGAGCTCTGGACCATCATCGTTCACCTTGAGGATGGAGGAACTGAAGAGGTGGAGGACTGGCTTCACAAAGGAAACACTGACATACTTCTCACTGGACAGTGCATCAGTAAACTCGGTCAGAGGTTGGAGGGATTTGTTGATGGCTTCCAGAATGTCAGAGTCATGCCATGTTGGGATGAGATGTCTGGATTTTTTGTCAGAAGACAAGACTTGAGAGATGGCCCTCTGTTGCTCCAGGACTCTTTCAATCATTGCCTGCCTTGACCCCCACCTTGTGCGGCATTCTATCTTCAGCCCATGCTCTGGAAGTTTCAGCTCCTTTTGAGCCTGTGCTAGCTCCCTTTTACGCCTCCAGCTGTAGGAGAAACTGCTCACGAGTTTTTTGCAGATCCCTACTGCAAATTTGTTTGATATTTGCGATTGTCTCCTTTTTTATGACAAAACGAAGCATACAATTTCAAACAAACCATTAGGATACTGAGCAGAACAAGGAAGACAACACACTACAACCCCATTTTCTTAGCAAATCGCAAGATTATAATGTTTAACTTCTTTAAATACTCCGGCTGTCCCTCGGGATCATCGCAAAATTACACAACTGTGTTTAAACAAATTCATTCTGTTCTAAGGCCACTTGCCCTCATAAACTCAAACTGATTTTAAAGTACATAGGTGAACACTCCTGATGTACTACACGGCTGATAATTTCAGTCTTTTAATTTATTATACTTCAAAATCAGTTTGAGTTTATCAGAGCAAGCGGCCTTAGAACAGAATGGATTTGTTTAAACACAGTTATGTAATTTTGCGATGATCCCTAACGCTGCGGCGCTGAAACGACCGCGACCATAGAGATTGCGAGGGACAGCTGGAGTATTTAAAGAAATTAAACATTATAATCGCGCAATTTGCTTAAGAATTGGGGTTGTGGTGTCTTCCTTGTTCTGCTCAGTATCCTATCAATTTGGTTGAAATTCTATGCTTTGTTTTGTCATAAAAAAGGAGACAATCGCGAATATCAAACAAACGTCAAACATTAAACCAACTTTACCGTAAAGGACGACCTGCCCAATGAATATTAAAAAAGAGAATGCGCTCATCCCTATACAGGATGGAGGGGTGCTGTACAAAAACACAATTATAGTTCGCCTCAAACTTTTTATTTGTGGATTTATTTAATTTGTATTATTTCTTCCGCAAGCTCATAAAATAAATTTGGGTCGCACATAAATTGCCAGGGTCAGTCGGAAACCAGTACCAAACCTTTTTTTTTTGGCCTTACCCTTAACAAACTGCATGATTAGATTTCATTTCCTGTGTTTCCATGACAACCATATTAGGGCACACTAGGAAGTGAAAGTTAGTGATTTTTGTCATTGTGAACACACCACAGCACAGCACACAGTGCACCACAACTAAACGTGACCTCTATATTTGACCCATCCGCGAAGGAGCAGTGGATGCACCGATACCACTTTTTAACAAACCGATACGAGTACGAGTATTTTTATTTGTGTACTTGCCGATACCGAGTACCGATACTTCTTAGATTCTTAGATGTAGTTAATTGGGAGGCAGATTTTATTTTCTCCTTTGCAGATTATAATAAGTAGGGATGCACCGATACCATTTTTTTATGACACATTTTTTTACCATTTATTTTTTTTTACGAGTACCGATATTATTTTTAGGTACTCACTGATACCGAGTACCGATACCGGTGTAGATCTGTTATTAATAACAATGACAATAATAGTAGATTTTTTTTTTTTTTTTACCAATATCAATTACCTTATTTCCCCAACGATAAGCCGCCCCATGTTATTAGCCGCGACGTTACTGAATTTACCAATCTGAAGTAAAAGCATCTACGTCATTTGCCACGCCCCTGAGGTCTTTGCAACTCTGTAGTGACATTATACATTCACTCCGTGTGGCCGGCAGCGACGTGCAATGTACAGTCAAGTGTGTGAATGGGTCATTTCGGCGTGGAACAATGTGAAACCAGAAAGCATACAGAATGGTTTTCACAAAGCTGAAATCCTTCCTCCACCTACAATCCTACCAGCAGCACAAGAAGCGTCTGCAATATCTGAGAGCGATACCAGTAACGAAAGCGTGTCCGACATCAGCGACAGCAAAGCAGCACAGGTCACAGTCGAGTTGTTCGGCAACGACAATGACGTTTACCGATCTGATTTTGAAGGATTTGAAGATACGCCTAATAATTTTTACATTTCAGTGTTGCTAAATTTATACTGAAGTATTTACATGTAGACAGATGATTGACATTGCTGTACTGCAGTACCCCCACCCTCCAGTCGTTCAAATGAAAATTAAAACTTATCTTTTCCCAGCCAACAATAAACTTTTGTTCCTTTTATTTCTGTTAAATTTGGTTTTTGGCCAGCTTGTATTAAATACTAGGATGTAATGTAATGTAGCAAAGGCCTGAAAAAGTGTAATTTTTACATTGCAGCAACAAGGCTGGATGCGGCAACGCCGATTAAGTGACAGAACATCATCACTGATCTATCTTTGTTTTTCGTTGCTTTTCGAACTGGTCGTTGCTGCAGTAAACAGTACATTTAAATTCAATGAATCATTTGGGTATGTCGTCTTTTTTTGTGCAATGAATTTTTCTTTTAGCGAATGCGTTTTCATGTTTTTAGATAGGCCACCCCATTTAAGCAAGACGCACTCAATACGCAGGTTTGTAAAATTGATGTATAAGCCGCGGCCTATCGTTGGGCAAATACGGTAGTCTAAACTAAAAAAAAAAACACTTTCAAAAACCAAAATATAAATTAAAGTACACTTGAGCCTTATGATGTCATTTTATCAAATGAATCATACTCATTTTTTATCCATTTATTTGTCCTGTACTTATCAAAACAAAAAAAAAAGCAACAATTGAAGAAATATTAAATATTAAAATATTAGTCTGCTTTGCTGCCGTCATTATCCTTTATTTTAAAGTACCTCCAGACGGCTGACGTTTTTATCTCTGCACAGCTTACAGTTTATTTGGCAAGAGTTGTGGCATTTACACTGCCTCCGCGTGGCGATAAGCATAACTACATCATATCTTCTACATGTGGTATCGGTAGTAGGTATCAGGAAATTTTTTTCTGAGTACGAGTATGTGCACGGGGGGTGGTATCGGTATCGGTGCATCAATACACCCTTCCGTTACGCCACCAACTGCCAATATAGGCGACCAATCAGGCAGCACCTCACAACATCAAAGTGTGTGAACTGTCCTTGTAGATCACACAGACAGAGGTCTCTGTGAGCAATGGAGGGTAGTGAGGCTGTCGCCTCAGACTTGCTTGCTTGGGGTTTAGGCCAGTTATATGTAAAGTGCTTTATGATAATGACTGTTGTTAAGAGCGCTATATAAATAATATTGAATTGAATTGAATTGACTAAAGGACACACTGATACTGTACATCCATCTTAAGACTTACAGCTACAGGAACCATCTCTATCTCCCTCTCTCCATTCATCCAGGTCAGGCATACAAAATTTAAATTCAAGTCAAATTTTGGAAAAAAGATTTCAGATCTCAATGAAGGCTGGTTACATTTACATTTCACTTTTGTAGATTCTCACTTTTTTATTTACATTTAAGGCATCAGATTTGTATCAAGTGCTCCTTTCATTTCCTATTTACAGGAACTGTCTCCCTGGAGCAACATGGGATTAGGTTCAAGGGTTCAATGATGATGGTGCTGGAGGTAGAACCTATTATCATACCACTAGACCAACACCACCATAGCCATAGCCAATTTGTCTCCACTTCATCCTGCATCAATGTGCTGCTCAACCAGGACGATGCAACGACGATGTCATTGCCAGTCCACACATTAGTTATAAGGTGGTAAAATAGTCAGAGGGACTTTGCTAGCTCAAAGTAAGGGATGTTTAGGTGGAGTACATATAGCAATAACTTGAATCTGTAACATCTCTGCTGGTGTGAGCTGGTCATAGACTTAAATCAGACTGTCTCACATCAGTAGCTAATAAAGACATCTGCTGTTCTTTATGAAGGTCCTGAGTCAGGAATGTACATTTATGGCATATAGCAGATGCTCTTATCCAGAGCAACTTTCAATTCCTGATTAGAGGGACAGTGTCCTTTGAGGAAATTGGGGTCCTTATGAAGTGGTAACATGCCCAGCATTATCAATGACCTTGCACTCTCACTCTACAGTAAACAGTTCAGACTTCACACCAGCCTCCATCATCCACAGATGAATCAGGAGCAGACAGGCTGACTGCAGGTCATAATCTGCATCAGTCGCCTGTGTGCTGCAGTGTATAATGTTTGACAGGCAGTGTCAGAGGAAAATAAGGTTCAGTGGAAGAGACTGAGCCTCAGAGATGATCCGGCAAAATGTGATCTGGCTAGAAGGCAGGGGATGGAGAGGGAGAAGAAAAGAGGATGGGATCCCCTTTATGAACACAATTGTCTATTGTCCCGTTTCTGAGGAAGATTTTTTGTGTCTCTGTGCTTAGAGACAGATAAAGTCTATTGTAAAAGTCATACAAATAAAACAGTCAGTTGGGCTACAGAATGAAAACTGCTCAATTTAAATGAAACATATTTCTAATTTAACAAATTTAAACAAAAAATTTAACAAATCTGTCAATGAAATAAAGAAACAGTCTGCATAAAAGGAGCAATAACTAATATATCCAAAGCGTGATGCCACAAAACTAAAGGCAACAAAACAAAACTAAAACCAAAATGGACAAAGATAAACTCCAGACAGTAGACAAAACACCAGACAACAAAGAGCCACATCGTGTTACTAGAACACAGCCTTACTACACAACTACATTAATAGGTGACTTCCAAATGAGACCATTATGGGGCATTGGAGATGTGTTTTAAAGAGATGGGGAGAGTGATGAGGGCTGACCATGACACTCCACACAACATCGCACCACTACTGTACGACCCTAAAGCAGCACAAGTTTATCGCTCGTGAACATATTTCTCTAGGTAAAGCAAGAAGCAGAGGACTCAAGCCCAAAACGGAACTCTTTCTCACACACACACACACACACACAAACAAACACACACAGCATCATACATTCTCTTAGTCCGTAAGAAATTGTGGCATTTTGGAAGGCAATAATGAGAGTCTCAAGTATAATTCCGAAATAGGAAAAAAAAAATACAAACTGTCATCAGCTCACTGTAAGATATACACACATTACACACTGTACTGTACACTATAAGGTTCTATATAATGGATATCTTGTAGTGAGAGGCTATGGGATGAGTCTCCTTTAGCACTACCACCACTGTGAACCTGGTCCAGAGCCTTAATCCGAGGTTGCTCTAGAAAGATTGTCCTCGTATTTAGGGCTAAAAGGCCAAGGATAGCAGCTGGTGTATGCTGTAAGTGTAGGTACAGATGTATTCCACACACCATATTGAGATTATTTGCATGTGCTGTTATTATGTCCTATGCACTTCACCATGTGCTCTTGTTCTGTATATAGTGGAGCATTGACTCTCAGACCGCGGGGACGCCACCTCAGGCACCTGCCTTTGTGCCACTGACGTTATATCGCTGAGGTATTTTTTTCCCCTTGTAGTGCCAGAGAACAGGCCCACGCATGGGCGAGATGGCGCAGAGAGTGTCCAGACAGGGAGCGTGGGGAGTCTGGCCGACGCCAACAGAACCGGCTAATGACAAAACGGCCACTGCAATGGGTAAATATAGGCAGAAGTGAGGCTCTAAGCCAGACTGAGTGTTATACAAGAAGTGAATTTGGGAACTGGCTTCTTTTGAATCTGATGATGTAACTTGGCTTTCTTGTAGCTGGATTATTGCTCCAAGCCTAAAAGCAAGTCAGGCATGTTGCTTTGTAAATGAGGATACTAGAGAGGAACATATTTGCAGACCAGCTTCTGAGCTTAAATGTTCAGTTCTGTGTTAAACTGAAACAATCAGACGCACTGAAGAGTCGAAGTTTTGTCAATAAAGAAGTTGTGTACGAGGAGATTAACAGTCAGCATCTTGAGGCCTTATAACTAGTTGCCAGCTCATAGGGCAGAGTAACATTCAGCTTTGCAGATGCAGACATGTAATATCACAGTAACAAGTAACAAGACACTGGACCTTGACTTTGTTTTTGGTTCCTTATAATACAGATAAATAGCAAGAGTTACATCAGCAAGGGCATCCGGTGTAAAACTTTTGCCAAACCAATCTGTGGCTAAAGATGATCCGCTGTAGCAACATCTAACTGGAGCTGAATGAAGAGGATTACGAGGGGATCTTGTTATTTGTACTTGCCTATTCTAGAGACTACTTATTTTCCTATTTAAAGAACCTTAGCTTTTTAAGTCTGTGTGCATTAAGGAATACTCAGATTCAATAAAGTACTGTATATATACACATCGTGGTTTTGCCACACTGCAACACTACACTATTTTAACATTTATCTTTTTTATTTATAAAGAACTTAGCATATAGTTTTGTTGTAAACCAGCCACAGTAAAGTGATAATGCTATGATGTGAAATTCCAGGGAAACTCAAAATGAGCTTCATAAAGTGATCATAGAGCAGAGATGGTTTGGTGCTGCTGCTGTTGTGTTTACGGTCCTCAGGCACCAGCCCCAAAAATGATCTCACTTTTAATAGCTGGAGAAACACCAGGCATTCGTCTCCCAATGTCAATCACATAATGGTCCTGAGCCAACCATGACAGCATCACACTGATCACAAACAAAAAAGAGACACAAAGGCATGACATCATTCAGAATCCTCAGAGCAACAGTGACATCACAGGCTCTAGTTACACTGTATACTTGGTGAAGAGACCTGCAGAAATCCTTATGGCTTAAGTGTTCAAGCATTCCATTGACTCTCATAATAACTAGATATAAATAATGCTACAGCTTTGACTAAACCTTAAACTTAGCCAAAAGTAAAGCATCTTTTGCCTATTTTGGAACATGCATTTTTTCAGTGAAAAACATTTTGTCCTATGATGACCACAATCTTCACACACGTCCTCACAATGCACACACATCCTCACAATGCATACACGTCCTCACAAACAGCCTCAGACTGGTTATTGTCAGCCTGCTGGATGGTCAGTAAGACACAAAACACTAAATGACTTAACAGTCACATCATCCGTAGACCACTGTCACTGAACCTCACTGTACTTACTGCTGCACTTCATTCAAGGATGTGGCAAAGACAGTGGAATCTACTACACCCAAAAACAATATGTCCACTATCATGTGTGGTACATAAACATTCTGAAACAAATTCATGTTACTCATGCTTAGGCAGATAACACACACACTCAGGGCGCAGCGATATACATCGTTTACGATAATATCTTAATTGCTGTTTTAACGATGTGCAAGATTAAATTGAGTATGTAACTTGCTTTAAAAAAAATAAACAAAACACACACAAACACAGTTCAGACCACTGCGCAGGTAAAAAGTAAGCAAGCCGCAGTTAGCCCGCCATACAAAATGAGTGAACAAACAGCACCAGATGACAAACCAGCTCGCAATATACGTCATCAGAGTTAATTGCCAGACGTGGTTCATTCTCACTCGCGTGGCGGTGGTTTGCTTTTGAAAAGACTGATGTTGCTCAAAAGACGGCAATCTGTAAACTATGGTAAATCTGGTTGCCGTTAAAGTCAGCTTTAATAACCAACTTGTTTCACCATCATAATCCAACCACCAGACAGAATACAGAACAGAAAAGCTTAAGGAGTCAATCAGTTCAGGACAAGTTCTGGGCGCAAGTAATAACACACTAGCAAACTTAGCGGACTTTATTCTGCAAGCGTTTTATGACAAGAAACAAAGATGGTATGACATGAACGCCGGGCTGCTCAAATTGCGCATCGCAAAAAGATAAGGGCGTTAATCATGGTTGGAGAGATGGCTTTAACAATTTTTGAATACCACCCAAGGCACCGCCTGCCGAAAATACTAGCCAAACAGCTCTATTTCAAATTAGGGCGATCAGGTTACAGACTCTGACGTATAAACCGCATTTTGCCACAACAACGGATTTTATGGTCTGGGTTTAACATTCGGTTACACTCTCCTTGACAGTGCATTTCATTGACGAAAACTGACAACTGCAAAGCTTCTGTTTGCAAACATCCTATTTCCCAGAAGATCACACTGGCGACATCATTGCGCAAAGTCTGAAAGATGCGCTGGCATCGTGGTCACTGCGAGAAGACCGCATAGTTTGCATGACAACAGACAGTGGGGCTAACGCTAAGTCAGTGCACTATTAATAACTGGAAGAGGCTACCTTGTTTTGCATAGGCTTCATACGGGGTTCTCTATAAAAATGTGAAAGAAGTTAAACTGGATCTATTTATTATAACATTTAAAAATACAAAAAGACCTGATAAGTAAAGCTGTAGATGACAAAAATATAATATATTACATTATAATACATTACATACATACATATATGTGTGTATATATATATATATATATATATATATATATATATATATATATATATATATATATATATATATATATTATATATACACACACACACATACATACATATATACATATATATATATATATATATATATGTATATGTATATGTATATGTATATGTATATATACACACTGTAAGAATGTTGTAATGCAATTACTATTTATTGCACACTTTGAATGTTCCGTTAAATTTTATATTAAATGTTTTCCAGAGAGGAGCATGCGGGATCCAAGGACAGACAGAGCCATAGGAGTTTGCAAAAAGGTGGGTGGAAAAAGAAGAAAGCACTTGCTGATGCACAAGAGCAGCTCAAACTTCCAGTGCATAAACTTATCACTGAGTCACCAACAAGATGGGGCTCAAGACAGCACATGATAGAGAGATTTATTGAACAAGAAAAAGCCATTCGTCAAGTTTTGACCGCAGACAAAAAGGCATCTTGTCACATCTTGCACAGGCATCTTGTCCCAACATGGCAAGATGTTGAGGTGCTGGAGGCAGTAAGTAAGGCCCTCTTCTAGAGTTCACAGATGCTCTTACAGGTGAGCAACTTGTAACAGTTTCTTACTTAAAAACTGTGCTGGCCTTGTTCAACTCTGATGTCCTGGCGGTGAAGTCTGATGATACAGACTAGGGCTGGGCGATATGGCATGAAAACAATATCGCGATATTTTTAAGCTACAACACGATACACGATATACATATATCTCAATACTAGGGGTGGGCGATATACCGATAGACACAATTAACCGGTAGAAATTTGTCAACCGATAGAGATTTTGGTCTATCGTCTTAATCGCGATTGAGATCATGTGACGTTGCATGTTACGTAACCACGCAACACACATTCACTTCGACAATGGAAGAAAACGGTGCAGCAGCGGTGAGTTCGCTTACATGTGACAAAACCAACAACGAGGAGATTGTAAAGAAAAAAGGTGCATCGTCTGTGGTGTGGAATTGGTTTGGGTATAGGAAAAGTGATACGAATGAGATGAACGTGATTTGCAAGGTATGCAAGAGCACTGTTTTAGCAAGCGGTGGAAACACGTCAAACCTTTTCTATCATCTCAAATCCAAGCATCCAAACGAATATGGCCAAAGTCAAAAAATGCGGCAAACCTCAGCCCACTCATCTACATCATCACAGAGCGCTTGCAAGCCCAAAAATCCCGTACAAACTTCCTTAACGGTGTCTTTCACAAATGCAATTCCCTACGACAAGAAATCCCGAAGATGGTTAGACATAACGTGTGCTATTACAACACACATTTGCAAAGACATGGCACCTATTCACACAGTTGAAAAGGAGGGGTTTAAAGCTTTGGTGAAAACACTGGATGCGAGATACGTAATGCCAAGCCGCAAATATTTTCGCCAAGTGGAGTTGCCAAGTTTATACATGTCTTGCCGTAGCGAAGTGGAAAATGAGCTTCGTGACGTTGCTCACTTCGCAACGACTACAGATCTGTGGACGAGCCGCTCAACGCAGCCGCATATGAGTCTGATGATACACTTCATCATACGCAACTGGACCCTGTGCAGCAGATGTTTACAAACGTCGTATTTCCCGGGAGACCACACAGCGATCTTATTGCGCAAGGTCTCAGAGAGTCATTTCAGTCTTGGGGACTACAAGAAAATCGGCAAGTTTGTGTTACTACTGACAACGCGACAAATAACATCCGAGCGCTTCAGCTTAACAACTGGACCAGGCTACAATGCTTTGGCCATCGCCTTCATCTGGCAATTGGTGAGTAATTAAAAACGAGAAAATGATTTCTCAGAATTGTTTTTAAAAATCTAACTTAAAATGAATATATTAATTAAATAATTAGTAGAAATGTGCTGTGTTACCATTGTTTTATTGCACTAGTGATTGCTAGAGTAACAATCTATATTGCACTATACAGTTATAATTTTTTACATTTTTAAATTTGTTATAGCAGGGCAGACAGCTATTCTAGAGGTGCCCTTATAACAAATCTCTTGTTGAATCATAATATTTTTTTCTTGAAATAAATCAAGCATTTTTTCTCTCTCTCTCTTTATTTTCTTACAGAAAAAGGTATGAAACTACTACAGGTGGATCGTGCTGTCGGCGTGTGTACGAAGGTAGTAAGTGCCTTCTCTAATACATGGAAGAGAAGGCAAGAGCTGGCTGTTGCTCAAGGAGATCTGGGTTTGCCTGTCCATCAATTAATAACTGAAACAGTAAACAGGTGGGGCTCAAGGCAAAAAATGATTGACAGGGTAATTGAGCAAGAGAAAGCCATTTCCCAGATTCTGAGAGAAGACAAGAAAACCAGGCATTTGATACCCACGTGGCAAGACATGGACGTACTCGAATCCATCAGTAAAGCCCTGAGACCTCTGACTGAGTTTACTGATGCCCTATCGGGAGAAGATTACGTAAGCGTGTCTTACTTAAAGCCTGTGCTCCATCTGTTTAACGAAACGATTGTGGCACCACAGAAGGATGACACTCAACTTACTAAAAACATAAAAGACAAAATCCTAGAGTACTTGAATGAGAAATACGCTGATCCAGACACTGAAGACCTTCTTGACATGGCATCTTTTGTAGACCCTCGATTCAGAACAAAGTACATCAAGGAGGAGAAGGTTGAGTATATCATGTCAAAGGCTGCTGCTGAAAATGGAAGAAATGGTGGTGAATCAAAATGCAGAGAGTCCTGTTGCTGCTCAGCCGGAAACAGAAGAAGCAGTAGCTGATCCAGCAGTGCCAGCTAAGAAGAAGCACAAAGGTTTAGGTAGTTACTTCAAAAAGAAAGCAACACAGCAAGTACCTCCCCTCTCCAACAGAGATCTCACTGACTTTGAACTAAAGAGCTACCTGCAGACCATGGAGACTGACAGCGAAACTGATCCTTTACAGTGGTGGAAACTGCATGAAATGAATTTTCCAAAGTTGTCCAAATTGGCTAAGAAATATCTCTGCATTCCAGCCACAAGTTCTCCGTCTGAACGTGCCTTTAGCACAAATGGCAACATAGTCACTTGCCACAGGTCTGTGCTGAAGCCAGAGACTGTGGACCAACTAGTATTCTTGGCTCACAACTTAAAGTAGCAACTGAAATGTTGTTTCAGCACTTTGTTTTGATGTTTTATGGTGCTGTTACCTCAGACACGTTTTCAAGTGAAAAGCCTTTTGAGATTTTGGTTACCACGTTCACCTGGTACATAAAACAAGTGAAGATAAGGAAAAGGGAAAAAGTTTGTTTTTAGCTCTTTTTTTACAGAGCTGGTATACTGTCAGGCACTATGTTAGTACCCGTTATTCTAAGAACATTAAACTTATAATACATTGCAGTAAACTGTATGGTTATAACTACTGACAAATGTTGTGTCAGATTTTAGTTCATTTTAGAACTTTGTTTTGATGTTTTATGGTGCTGTTACCTCAGACACATGTTCTCAAGAGAAAAGCCTTTTGGGATTTTGGTTACCATGTTCATTCCGGTACATAAAACAAGTGAAGATAAGGAACAGGAAAAAAGTTTGTTTTTAGCTTTTACAGAGCTGGTATACTGTCAGGCACTATGTTAGTACCTGTTGTTCTGAGAAAAAAAAAACATTAAACTTACAATACATTGCATTAAACAGTATAGTTGTTTTTTTTACTTAAAGTAATGCTGCAATTCACAGTTTAAATAAAATTACATTATATAAAACAGTTTCTTTGTGTTTGAATTTTTATTTATGCATTTTCAGATACAAATTGCTATACTGTGATATATATTGTTATCGAGGTAGAAAATTGCTTCTACCGTGAATTTTTGGGGCAAGCCATTTTGTGCGCTCTAGTTTTGGCATTGATGAGACGCCATAGGCGGGGGAGGGAGCAGAGAAGCGAAACACGAAAGCGGTACAAAACGCGCATGCGCTAGGAGTAGGGATGCACCGATCAATCGGCCAGCGATCGGAAGAGGCGATTTTTGGCCTGATCGGTTATCGGCCGATCACTCACATGTATTGCCGATTTCAAACCGATCTTGCGCATGCGCATTACTTGCAGCACAGCCACGCACGTATTCAGGCAGCGTTCACATGTACGCTCAACAGAGGCGTTTCTCATTCACTTTGAATAGGGTGAAATCGTGCGGCGACGAAATGAATTTTGGGTGCGTGAGTATGGCGTCACATCAATGCCAAAACTAGAGCGCGCAAAATGGCTTGCCGCAAAAAATTTGCGGGCGTAAATTTCAAAGTCGCGTACGCAAATGTGAAACTCGAGAGCACAAAATTAAGAATCGAGTGCGCGGTTGTTATAATATTGCGCACGAACTGTATTTATATATCGAGCATATTCGATATATCGCCCACCCCTAATACACACCTAACCAAAAAGATCAAACAAGCCATTCTAGAGTATCTGAACTCCATCAAGCTGTCGGGTTTGGCATCCACACTTGACCCACGGTTCAAAAATCGCTTTAATAATGACAAGATTACGATGGCAGCTACGAGAGAACTTATGGCTGTGGCGACAGAGGAAGACAGCCCTACCCCAGGACCCTCAACTGCTTCAGCTCACCCGATGGCTGCAGAAACTGGATCACGTGATGACACAAGGGAGGGAGCAAAACGGAAAAGAAAGTGTTTTGGCAGCTATTTCAAAAAAGCAAAGGAATTCAGACACTGCTATTGAAAAAGAGATCAAGAACTAAGGTGCATCTGGAAAGTATTCACAGCGCTCTACTTTTTCCACAATATCCTATGTTACAGTCTTATTCCCAATTAGATTAACTTCATCTTTTTCTACACACAATACGCCATAATGACAAGTACCTTTGGCATCAATTACAGCCTTACAGTCTTTTTGAGTATGATGCCACAAGCTTGGCACACCTATTTTCCCCATTTCCCCCATTCTTCTTTGCAGAACCTCTCAAGCTCCATCAGGTTGGATGGGGAGCGTCGGTGCACAGCCATTTTCAGATCTCTCCAGAGATGTTCAATCGGGTTCAAATCTGGGCTCTGGCTGGGCCACTCGAGGACCTTCACAGAGTTGTCCTGAAGCCACTGCTTTGTTATCTTGGCTGTGTGCTTAGGGTCGTTGTCCTGTTGGAAGATGAACCGTCACCCCAGTCCGAGGTCCAGAGCGCTCTGAAGCAGGTTATCATCAAGGATCTCTCTCTACATTGCTGCATTCATCTTTCCCTCAACCCTGACTAGTCTCCCAGTTCCTGCTGCTGAAAAACATCCCCACACCATGATTCTGCCACCTCCATGCTTCACTGTAGGGATGGTATTAGCCAGGTGATGACCAGTGCCTGGTTTTCTCCAGACATAACGCTTTGCATTCGGGCCAAAGAGTTCAATCTTTGTTTCATCAGACCAGAGAATTTTATTTTTCATGGTCTGAGAGTCTTTCAGGTGCCTTTTGGCAAACTCCAGGCGGGCTGTCATGTGCCTAGATTGGGAAAACTAGCAAAAAAGTACCTGTGCATTCCTGCCTCAAGCAGTGCTTCTGAGAGGGCATTCAGCACCGGAGGAAATGTTGTAACATGTAAACGTGCTATTTTGAAGCCAGATATTGTGGACAGGCTGGTGTTCCTGTCACACAACTTGAAGTTTCTTCAGTAGAATTTTACAGTTATTTTTCTCATAACTTTGTGCAATATTGGACAAAGTTAGTAATTTCGTTAATAGTGTTAGTGTGTGTAAAACGTGTTCGCAAAGGCTACTTCTGCAGTATTCGATGGCTGTTTAGATGTTTACAGTTTACATGTTTATTTGTGTTCTTGCTTGCATGCTGCACAGTTCAGTTCATAGCCTCTAATTGTGATGTTCAGGTATTTTATTCCCTGTGCATTTATAGCTTCTTAACATTAATAATAGGTGCTCTCATTATAACAGTTTTGTTGGTCTCAGTGCAAATGTTTGCGTACATCCTGTAGTCCACTGTTCAGTTATGTATGTAGTAAATGACTATATCGTGACCATCGAGTATAAATCCTAACGTTATTTTTAAACAGACAGCATGTACTTCGCTTTCCAGTTTTGCTGTTCTGCCCCATCAAAGCAGACAGCTCGCTCCCCCGCCCATCCAGAAAACACCTAGTGCATGCGCGTTTTGTACCGCTTTCGTGTTTCGCTTCTCTGCTCGCTCCCTTGCCTATGGCGTCACATCTAGGGATGCACCGATCAATCGGCCAGCGATCGGAATCGGCCAATTTTTGGCCTGATCGGTGATCGGCCGATCACTCACACGTATTGCCGATTTCAAACCAATCTTGCGTATGCGCATTACTTGCAGCACAGCCACCCGTGCATTCAGGCAGCGTTCACATGTACGCTCAACAGAGGCGTTTCTCATTCACTTTGAATGGGGTGACATCGTGCGGCGACGAAATGAATTTTAGGTGTGGAGTATGGCGTCACATCAAAGCCAAAACTAGAGCGTGCAAAATGGCTTGCCGCAAAAAATTCGCGGGCGTAAATGTCAAAGTCACGCGCGCAAATGAGAAACTCGAGAGCACAAAATTAAGAATCGAGTGCGCGGTTGTGATAATATTGCGCGCAAACTGTATTTTTCCTCTCGCGAATGTCTTTTTTCCTCTCAATGTGTTAAATGTTCTCGCACGCGAAGTAGATTACCGACGAGCACCTTTTTTTTGCTCGAGTGAGATTTCTGCGTGCACGGTTTGAAAGGGGGTGGGTTTTGGCAGTTTGGGGGCGGGGTTTTGGCAGCTTCTGCCTGCGAATCCTATTGGCCGATGGCTCCTGGCCTTGTGATTGACATGCCAAGTAGGCGTTACTTTTCGGACGTCGAGTTACCGGAGTTGTTACATTTTACGAGTTACATTTTATTTATTTAAATTTGTAAAGAAAATTTGTTATGAAAATAAAGCATTATATTAAAGAAAATTAGATTTTTGTTTGTATTTGCTGTAGAGCTGCCACTATTATATGTCATTATTATAAAAGTAATTAGTAAACAGGGAAAGTAACTACCGTGTTACATTAATAAAGCTGAAACCCATTTTTTGGTGTCGATGTCATCGACTACTCGCAGCAGCTCTAATTTTCCGTCATCTGGGGGAAAAATCGGTATCGGAAAAATCGGCATCAGCCGATCACACTTACAAAAAAAATCGGTAATCGGAATCGGCCAAGAAAATTGCAATCGGTGCATCCCTACATGATACCCATCTGGATATGCTTCTTGTCAAAAGCCCAAACTCAAACTTTTCAGTGTTTTTTATCATTCTAGGCCACACCCCCTGAACTCGTTTGATTAAATGTCCTCCAGGTGTGCTAAATTCTGACTGTAATGAACTTTTTAAAAGTCATTAGCTTGTGGTTCACTTACTTTTTCCTACCTTCAGTTTTACAGTTTGAATGATTTATACAATATGGTCAAAAATTCTCTGAAAATCTGTGTATCTTTAGTTATAGGACACTGTGTTTGTTTATTATTGTGACTTACATGAATATACAACTATGTTTTACATGGGATTTAGACATAAATATAGAAAACATACCATCAAAAATAAACATATGCCATTGGTCCAACACTGCATCTGTCCACACTAGACATGGGCTGGTATGAAATTCTGACTGTATGATAACCTTAAGCAAAAATATCATGATGTCACGGTATTGCTAACTCTAACCCATGCCCTAGCCCTAACCATAACCCATTTCTAATTTAGTCCAAATTACAGTGCTGTAGATAATGTATTCCATACTCTAGTTTTTTTTTATGTAAAAGCACAGACTACTGCATACTTAACACACGCCGGGAAACATTTATTGCAGAGAAAAAGCCTTCTTTATTTTAAAATAAATAATGCTACAATATAGTGCTGGGCAGTATACCGGTTCATACCGAAAACCGTTTTTTATTATTGTTATGATATAATTTTTCTTATACCGCAACACCAGTTTAAATAGCCTAAACAACATCCGGAAAGTGGCACAGCTGGACACTGTTTAAGGCTGGAACTTTGCTGCACCGCTAAACATGGACCGTGAAAGTTCAGAAACGGAAGATATAACTGACGCTGGAGTTGAAAATAATGAGACACAAGTAGAGCTGAAATGGTTGTTCAAATATTTTTGCAATTTTTCTAGAATCGAAGCTTCGTTTAATTCATTTCACTCGCTAGAGAATGCACTGCTTGTGTTTCACACGGACGCTTATTAATGATGAGGCACAACGTTTTCAGCAGTGTGATCTAGAGAAGACTTGATCCCTTTGTATGTGAACGTATTCCGTGCACAAAAACAGAAGTAAATGCGTAAAAACGCATAAAAGACATTTTTTGTGACGTGAACACACGTGCTGCGTTTGTGAGTGCACGCATAAGCGCCTTTACTCGCTAAAACGCTCCAGTTTGGTTCAAACGTCCCGTTTATTACAAACAAAACGCATATTTTAGCTAATAAATAACCCCAACAACCGGCGTTCTATTCACAATACAGCCGTATATATGTAGTCTATCCCAGAATGTTTTGTTGTGATGCAGCTCCAAGGGCCGTGCAGGGTATTGTGGGAAATGTAGTTCTCTCCCAGAAAGGCCAAAAGCAGCTCACTTTATAGATCAAATTGGTTCAAAATGACACATAACTTCAGTATTTCTTCATTTTCAATTGAACAGATTTTTTTCAATTATATAATGTAATTATATAAGTGTAGCCCATAATCAATGGATATTTTACTAAGTCTAAATAACTCTTTGGATGCTTGAAAATATGTTGTGAAAAGGATAGTTTTGCCAAAAACATGTCTTAGAGAATGAAACTACGGCCGGCTTCCAGATCTTCAGGTACCATTGGTGAAAAAGCAAAAGCAAGTTCAGTCAGATGCAATAATTCATTTCATCCATTAAAATGTGGTAAACGCCTAGTCATACTTAAAAATAAACAAATAAAACAAATAAATAAATTTTTAAAAATCACCGTAAAAAATACTGCTGTATATCATGAAATCGATATAATTTTGAAAAATACCGTGCTAAAGATTTTTGGTCATACCGCCCAGCTCTACTATAATATTTTACCAGTTTATATATGTATTAATGATATATGTGGTTATCCTCAGTATCAAGTAAAGATCTACAGACAGGGAGAGTCAGCATCTGTGCTACCTGACGTAGATCTTTGAGGAAACATGAGAAACCTCACATCAGAGTAGAATGAAAGACAGCTCAGTTGTTATTTAAGGCACAGGCACAATAGAACCAAACACGTCATGGTTTTAGAAAAACTGTGTTTTATCCGTTTTCATGTATCCATAGAATCCAGCATGTTGAAAAATCTTCACTTTGGAGGCTGTTTAAAAAATATATGTTTGATGTGGCTAAAACTATGTTTGTGTGTAAATGAAAGGCCCAAACGTATAAAAATATGCTTTTATAAAAATGTGCGTTTATTTTTAAAAAAGTTCTACATACGTGTAAACATTCGTAGTCCCAATTTGATACTGATATGTAATGTGCTTGTTCTTTATTCGTAACATTTTATTTTACACTCACTAATAGCTTACACCGGAAGTACCTCTGCCCACCAGAAAGCTTTCGAACGTTAGTGGCGCCATCTTGTGCGGTAACCGGCCCATGTCTAGTCCACAATATTGAGGTGGGCATCATTTCATCACCTACGCCCACACATACACATACCATGCGCCCTTCTAATCTATGTCCATCCGGTCAAGATAACATTTACATCCCCAACTCAATAGAGTAAGAGTTCAACCCATAATCACTCACTTTAACTCTTGCCCTTCACTTCTGCAGTTAGGAACTTCTCCCCAAAGCCACAACGCTCTGAACAATCCCACATTTCTACACACGCATGCACGCACACGAAAATGCTCACACATCCCATTCCACCAAATCCCGGCTTCAACTTCCCACCAGATAAACATAACTTGCCCCCTCTTCACAGAGCAAAAAAAATCACACATTAAGTAATCAGCGCGCGCACGCGCACACGCACACGCACACACACACACACACACACACAAAGTGAGAAAAGTATTCCTTGAGTTTAGTTATTTCCTTTAGAGAAAAAAATCGGCTGCAGACAGAACACACACACACACACACACACACACACACAGAAAGAAATCAAGAGAGAGAGATGTACTGTTTCCTCTCCTTAAAGCCCTGCTTTTCTCTTACACTTACACACACACAGTGGATCTGAGTTCAACTCACCTTTTAATCCTGGTCCTTGCTAAGGCCTCCACATGCAGATCCCCTCTCGATCCCACTAGCTCAGTTTTCCACAGATAAGCTCCTCCATTTCCGCCACAGTGCTGCTTTTCCTCTTACCACCGCCGCCGCCACCACAACAGCATCTCGCTCTCTCGCTCTCTCTCGCGCGCTCTCTCATGCTTTGGTTCTCCCCCAGGTCCTAGAGTCTCTTCCTTCACTGTATACATACCATTGTCTGGCGCTACATCTCTTCAGTAGTCCCTCTGCAGGCTGCACAACTATACAAAAGCTGAATCAGTTACTTCCTCCCAGCGTGAAGATTTATGAAATCAATCAATACACATCGAGGCATGGAGAATAACTTTTAGTTTTTTTTTTTGTTTATTTTACTTAGAATAACACATTGTCTCAGCAGGAGCATGTGCAAACTATGTGACTGAATGTGTCAGTTTGGGGTAAAAAACAGGATCAGTAAAAATCTGTAAAACAGTATCACTACAAACCCTCTGCTGAGTTTACAATAAGCAATCATCATTTCATAACCTGCTTATACAAGACGGAAGGAGAATGTCATAAGCTCTAAAGCCAGATTAGGCCTACATTTACAGCATTCATTTTTCTCTTTACCAGAGCACCTTACATGTCATAATTACAAGGTCCAAGTTAATTTTATCCAATCCACTTCGATTGCAAGTATAATCATATTTGTGTCTGCACTTAAATTTTACAGAGGATCCTTTGGCATATATTTTGCTTGATGATAGCTGGACTGAATATCAGACATACGAGGATGTTACTTTTCGTCTGAGGTTGATGATTGTTCAGAACTCCCCTGTCAAGAGCCTCTAAATCTTAACAATCAGACTTGGGTGGCAGGCCAAGCTGCACCGTGTCTGCTGCTGTCCTCACATGGCCTTTAGTGTTCATAAATAACACAACACCACTGCCTTTTTTGTTTTCACAGTGTTGTGCAGGTGCACAAACAGCAGCACATAAAGGTTATTTTTCATTCATTCAATTCAAAAATCAAATTCAAATATATTTATATAGCACTCTTAACAACAGTCATTGTCACAAAGCACTTTACATATAACCAGCCATTCTTATATATAATTCATTCATTCATCAATTATCTGAACCGCTTAATTCCAACTGGGGTCACGGGGGACTGAAGCCTATGCCGGGAACTTATGGGCACAAGGCGGGAAACAACCCTGGGCAGCTGCCAACACACCGACACAATCACATTCACACCTTACGGGGCCAATTTAGAGTTGCTAATTAATCTATATTGCATGCCTTTGGACATTCGGAGGAAATCAGAATACCCGGAGAAAACCCATGCGAACACGGGGAGAGCATGCAAACTCCCGACAGGAAGGCCCTACGGCCGTCCGCGGGGTTCGAGCCCAGGACCTTCTCGCTGTGAGGCGGCAGCGCTAGTCACTGCACCACCGTGCCGCCCTACTATTTTAAACATATCCATTAATTTAATCTGCTCATACAAAGACATTTTAGTTACATGGTGGTTTGGAGCCCTTCAAGCTTGTTTTGGTGCCAAACAAAGATGTTTTCTTAACCAGTCTAACGAGCATCACGGCAAATAACTATCATGAAGCAGATTGTCCTTTTTGTCTTTGTTGTGGAGTTGTGGCTGTGGCATAGTGGTACTAGAGTAACTAATGAACCAAGCAGTCATAGGTTCAAATCCAGTCTCCTTCTACCAGCACTACCACCACTGAGCAAGACCCTTAACCCCCAGTTGCTCCAGAGAGACCCTTAACCCCCAGTTGCTCCAGAGAGCTCTGTCTCTTAATATGGGCTGTGGTAATATAATGGTTAGGGTCGCTGTTTCAAATCCCGAACCGTTAAAGGTGCGACCACTGAGGTACCCATTAGCAAGGTACTCTCTCCAAGCACTGACTGCTCCCTGAGAGCAGCCCACCAATTGCCCACTGTTTCTTCATGGATGGATCAAATGCAGAGGTCACATTTTTTTGTTATGTACTGTGTGCTTTGCTGTGGTGTGTTTACAATGACAAATAATCACACACACACACACACAAGACTAATGTGTGTGTGTGATTAATTGTCATTGTAAAGACTAGAGAGTGTCAGGATAGGGGGCCTCGACTGCCTGTTCCTCTCTGCGCTTGCCTTGGGTCGGGATTGGGGGGGCGCTGTGTCCCCCGACGCCATCAACCTACCACTTCCAG
>JAVGVS010000387.1:252500-399508 GCA_032718565.1 Distichodus sexfasciatus | reverse complement strand
TTGGGGTTAGAGTTATCACATTATTATTATTATTATTATTATTATTAAAAATAATAATAAGAGCAATGTGATGTAAGATCATTTGTTTACTTATTTATTTGTTTGTTTGTTTACTTATTTATTTGTCATTATTTGTCTTTGTGAACACACCACAGCACAGCAAAACCAATTGTGACCATACCTTGCTCATGAGAACCTCAGTGGTACCTTTATCGGTCCAGGATTCGAACCGGCGACCATTCGATAACGGGGTGAACTCCCGAGTCGTATGCTACCAAAGCACCAGTGTGTGGTGTATTAACACATTCACTCTTAAATATTAACTTACAGTAAATCTGGCATCTTCAAATGCTCTATGAACTGACGCTCATGAAGTTTAGTAGAAATCTCATAAACTCCAGTTTTAGGTTGAGGTAAATGAAAGAAGTGTTAACTCGAATAACTGACGGAATAATATTTTACACTGAGTCACGTCACCGGCGAGTGGACGGCAAACTCAGGGAATGAGAATGCACAGAATGACGGGCAGACGAGAAGAGCAGATGAAGAAGGGAGGGAACAGGAGGATGAAGCCGCGGCGTCTGTCTCTCTGGAGCTGCTCCCTGTAGCGAGGAAGATGGTAGAAATGAGCCGTCACGTCCCTCAGAGGGAAAAGAGGAGGACGAACTCATCTACAGTCTTATCATAACTTGTGCCGTAAAACCTAACAGCATGTCTCAATAGTTAGTGGCGTAACGGTACCAGAGAGGTACTAATGAGAAAGGTATTGTCACCAAGGGTGCCGCCAGAAGAAGATGCCCACTGCTCCTTCACGGATGGGTCAAATAAAAATGTCACATTTTGGGGCAGTTGGTAGTGTAACAGTTAGGAAGTTGGCCCTGATTGGAAAGTCCCGAACCGGTAAAGGTACCACTGAGGTACCCATAAGCAGGGTACCGCCCACCAGCACTGCCAAAAAGGATGCCAACTGCTCTTAGATGGATGGGTCAAATGCAGAGGCCACATTTTGGGGCAGTTGATAGGGGGGTTAAGGAGTTGGGCCTGTGATTGGAGGGTCACCAGTTCAAGTACTGGGCCAGTAAAAGTACCACTGAGGTACTCATGAGCAAGGTACCGTCCACAAGCACTGGCAAAAGAAAATGCCCACTGCTCCTAGATGGATGGGTCAAATGCACTGGTCATATTTCAGGGCAGTTGGCACGTAACGGTTAGGGAGTTCACCATGTGATTGGAGGGTCACTAGTTCAAGTCCTGGACTGATAAAGGTACCAGTGAGGTACTCGTAGCAAGGTACCGTCTCCAAGTGCTGCTGGTTCATGGATGGGTCAAATGAAGAGGTCACAGTTTGGGGCAGTTAATAGTGAGTTGGCCCCGTGACTGTTAGGTCGCCAGTTCAAGTCCCGGACTGGTAAAGGTACTACTGAGGTACTCGTGAGCTCAAAGTAATTATTATGTTCAGTCCGAATGGATTCGCTAATCTTAACTTTATTCACCTTCGACATTTGACATGAGCTACTTGTACTCTATTAAAATTCATTTTTATGAAATTGAATGATTTAAGTCGTAACACGCTGTTTTAAGCACATGAAAGACACACAGACCACGTCATGAACTTCATATTCTTTTACCATGTAAACAAACTCATTTCCTGACCTTTCACTAAACACAACAATATCCTCCTCTACATCCATCGTTCTCTCTCACACACACACACACACACACCAATCCCCACACCTCCAGTGACAGAGATCTAATTAAGGAGCGGGAGATTGAACGTGTCCCTCCTTCTCATAGCGTAAAATTAGATGTTACAGATTTGGAATTGCACATTCTCAACGTGGCGTCTGACACTGTCTACTGGAGGGAGGAGAGTGTGAGTGTGTGTGAGAGAGGGAGAGAGAGAATATGAGAGTCAGAGAAAGACAGAGATAAGAAAAGAGACTGGAAGAAGTGAGTGAGAGAGAGAGAGAGAGAGTGAAAGAGGGGATGGAGAGAGAGAGGGAGGGAGAGAGAGTGAGAGAGAGAGGGAGAGTGAAAGAGGGGAGGGAGAGAGAGAGGGGAGGAAGAGAGAGAGAGGGAGGGATGAGAGAGAGAGAGAGAGAGAGAGAGAGATGGAGAGAGAGAGAGAGAGTGAAAGAGGGAGTAGAGAGAGAGGGAGAGTGTGAAAGAGGGGATGGAGAAGAGAGAGAGAGAGAGAGAGAGAGGAAGGGGGAGAGAGAGAGAGCGAGAGAGAGAGAGTGTTCATGATGATTCAAAATGTCACATGTAAATATAGTGAAGGGAAAGAGGAAGAAATAATAGGGCTCTAGCGAGATCACACACACTCTCTGTCTCACACAGACACACACACACACTCATACACACACTCACACACTTTCAGACTCACTCACTGTGCATTACACACTGCTGAAAGTCTTGAAGAGAATATCAATATTTATGCAGTGCTGGGGCCAGAATGGCAGTAATTGGTGCAGGAATCAATGCACACTGTGTACTTCATCATGTTATGAAGGACACACACATATACAGGAGCTGCTACAGTCCCAACACACACACACACACACACAGTCCTAAACTGACAACACTCTGACACATGCAAGCAGGCAGCAACACACAACAGACAGCTTCAATTTGCTAAAGAGAGGAGGGAAATAAACAGGGGAGCAGAGAAGGGGGAGGATGGAGAGAGGACGAGGAAGAGAGAGAGAAGGAGTGAGATGGAAAGTGGAAGAGATAGAGGGAGGAAGAGGAAGAGGAAGAGAGAGAGAGAGACTGACTCGTGGCTCTATGGATCTGATGTAACGTTACTCTGGAGTTGCATACATGCAAGTTGTTTCACAACTCCTCTGAGAGTGTGTGTGTGTGTGTGTGTGTGAGACAGTATCTCACCAGGTCACTACATTTTAAACGAGTGAGGCACTAATGACCAGCACGAACTAGCAGTTTTGCTGTAAGTTTAACCTCCTTTTTACACCACACACTCTACGTTCTCTCACCGTCTGAGCCGGTAAAGAGAAGATTTATTCATGAGTTGCATTTATGGACCATCTACGATTACCAGTTTTCATTGGTGGGCGGTGGCACTTCCAGTCAAATTTCTGCATCATTAACGACGCCGGTGACTCTCAATACCTGCCATGGAAAACGCTTAACGACGTACAGCGAATAATTCTAGCGTCGTCCTCGGCTCCCAAGAACAAGAGGGAAGAGGGGTTTAAGATATACAGTACATCTCGTCATTCATCGACAGTTACGGAGGTAATGTAGTTAGCTAGCTCTAGCCATGGTAGACTAAAAATTAACCCTCAGAAATTTAACTGTAAGGAATTTAAGTTATTTAAGGCACGTGCACAATAGAACTAAACACGTCATTGTTTCAGGAGAACTGCGTTTTACTCGTTTACACAGATCCACAGAATCCAACGTTTTGAAAAATCTTCACTTTGGAGTTCGTTTTAAAAAATAACGCCTTGGCTATTGCTGTTTATGTGCAAACGAAAGGCCAAAACGTATAAAAAAATATGCCTTTATAAAATATCTACATACGTATAAACAGGGCCTTAGAGCTGCCAATTTGATACTGATATGTAATGTGCTTGTTCTTTATTCTGAACATTTTTTACAAACACTCACTGATACCTTACACCGGAAGTACCTCCGCCCACCACATAGGTTTTAAATATTAGTGGCACCGTCTTGCACACAGAGGCAATTCTGGAGGAAGATCGGACATTTACACGGTTTAATATTACATAACTGTAGAAATAAAGACAACACACGTGACAGAGTTCATCTCAGCAGTTACAGACTCACTTTTCAACCCAGAACAAATATCAAATAAGAAACCATGCGGTGAGGGTCAGAATCTTGGCAAAAACTACATACAGTGCTTGTGGACCTTGCTCATGGGTGCCTCACTGGTACCTTTTCCGCAATGTGACCCGTAGTGGCCCTTTCCTTAAGGTTATCAGATCTTGAAAGATGAATTTCAGAGTTCTATCAAGTCATGTAGATTTAGCTTTGAGAACAGTTCCAGTTTCTTTGTGTGTGTGTGGGGAGGCTGACTCCAGGCTGCTTCCTGCTTCCATTTGGGGAGGAGGGGCAGCTACAGGGACCGTCCTGAACCCTTTCATTTCTCATTTCCTCACATCCTTCGCTTCCAAACATCCCTCTCTCATCTTCCTCTCTCCCTCCCTCCCTCCCTGCTGCGTCACCCTTTCATCCTCCCCACTTCCTCTGAGGAGTCTGAGTGTGTGTGTGTGTGTGTCCTCGAGACCCCTCACTTTTCTAACTGGCTTATGAATGTTAGATAGAGGGATTTTATGATCTTGTTAAAACTGGTTACATTATTCACAACTTTATTCATTCAAAGAGACAGAAAGAGATGGAGTCAGGGTGTGTGTGTGTGTGTGAGAGAGAGAGAGAGAGAGAGAGAGAGGCTACGGGCTAAGTGAAATTTTAATGACCTTTCCCACGGACAGAGTGAAAGCGATTGAGAAACTTGGCAGAGGAGAAAGAGATTTCCAAGCGTGATGATCCCTCATGTGTCACTCACCCCCTCCAACCCCACACTTTCATCCCCTCTAACAGGAGAAACAGAAAGAGAAAGAGAGAGAGAAATGGACAGACAGATATATATATAGTGTTTCACTGATGGATGAACAGACAGACAAGACAAAAAGTTGGGTGAATGGAGAGACATGAATTGGTGTAGATAGATAGATAGATAGATAGATAGATAGATAGATAGATAGATAGAAATACACAAACACTATTCTAGTTTCTATCTCTGACCAATCAGCTGTCTGCAGGTTTCCGCTCGGTTTGGTTCCTGCTCGGTACACTTGGTACTCAACTAAAGGGTCTCCAAAAAAGCAACAGAAACTTAGGGTGTTTTCACACTTGGTCCGTTTCAGCCCTCAAAGTGAACTCAGATCGATTAGTCAGCATTTTTTACGTATATGTGAACACGCCAAACGAACTCAGACCCCTCTGAAACAAACCCAACTGAGACCACATCGGGAGGTCCGGTTCGCTTTAAGTCCGTAGCACGGTTCGTTTAACTTGCTCCTTATGAACACAAAGCGCTCCTGGTTCGTTTCAACAGAATGCAAAGCAGTAAAGGTCTGAGAGCTCCATTAGAATTAATTATGAACAGAAAAAGGACTGAGGCCCCATCTGAGATGAAGTAGAGCAGAAAGAGAACTAAGTCCCCTTTCAAATGAACTCATAGTGTGAACATAAGAAGAACTGAGTTGCCTTTCTGTTGGTCCACTTTTTGGACCACTTCTAGAGGACTGAGTTCGGTTCCTTTAAAGAGGACTATACTGTATGTGAAAACACCCTAAGGGATGGTACACATTGAAATGGAAAAAACTTTGCACCTGCGATCACACTTTTAAAAGTGGAACATAGCACATCTTTAAGGCTGAGTTTGGAGCTCTCCACGGTACTGAAACTACTGCCCTGCTCTCCACGGTACTGAAACTACTGCCCTGCTCTCCACGGTCCTGAAACTACTGCCCTGCTCTCCACGGTCCTGAAACTACTGCCCTGCTCTCCACGGTCGTAACACTACTGCCCTGCTCTCCATGGTCCTGACACTACTGCCCTGCTCTCCACGGTCCTGACACTACTGCCCTGCTCTCCACGGTCGTAACACTACTGCCCTGCTCTCCACGGTCCTGACACTACTGCCCTGCTCTCCACGGTCCTGAAACTACTGCCCTGCTCTCCACGGTCCTGAAACTACTGCCCTGCTCTCCACGGTCGTAACACTACTGCCCTGCTCTCCACGGTCCTGACATTACTGCCCTGCTCTCCATGGTCCTGACACTACTGCCCTGCTCTCCATGGTCCTGAAACTACTGCTCTACTCTCCACGGTCCTGAAACTACTGCCCTGCTCTCCACGGTCGTAACACTACTGCCCTGCTCTCCATGGTCCTGAAACTACTGCCCTGCTCTCCACGGTCCTGACACTACTGCCCTGCTCTCCATGGTTATGACACTACTGCCCTGTTCTCCACGGTCCTGACACTACTGCTCTGCTCTCCACGGTCCTGAAACTACTGCCCTGCTCTCCATAGTCATGACACAACTTCCCTGCTCTCCATAGTCATGACACAACTTCCCTGCTCTCCACAGTCCTGACACTACTGCTCTACTCTCCACGGTCCTGAAACTACTGCTCTGCTCTCCACGGTCCTGACACTACTGCCCTGCTCTCCACGGTCCTGACACTACTGCCCTGCTCTCCACAGTCCTGAAACTACTGCTCTGCTCTCCACGGTCCTGACACTACTGCCCTGCTCTCCACCATCCTGAAACTACTGCCCTGCTCTCCACGGTCCTGAAACTACTGCTCTGCTCTCCACCATCCTGAAACTACTGCCCTGCTCTCCACGGTCCTGAGAACTGCTTTTCCTGTGTCTACAATGTATTGTTTAAGAGCTGTCTACTGACCAGAGGAGTGTGTTGACTGACAAAGACATAAATAGAGACACAGAGAGCAGAAAGAAAGAAAGAAAATGGAAGGAGGGAAGGAGGAAAGGAGGCAGGTCTGTCTCCTCCTCCGAGTGTTAATGAGAAGAATAATTAGATTATGTTAGTTATGGAGACCTGCAGGGTGGGCAGCAAATTGCTTTAATTTCATTATAACCATGCAAACATGGGCGAGACCACAGTGTGAGTGTCTGTGAGTGTGTGTGTGTGTGTGTGTGTGTAGGAATGTTTCACAGAACCACAACACTTTTTAATAACACTTTCAGGAGGGTAGAATCACAGGCGACCATCTCTATATCACTGCAGCGTCAGCCAACGCACACGCACACACAACACACACACACACACACACACACACAGTGTTAAGCAGATCGAGCTCGCTATCCGAACGACATTCCATGCTGCCAATTTTCCATTAACACATCACTGCTTTCCCACATGAGCAACAGCACAAATCACTGTTGCCAAAACAGTTATTTAAGAAGCTGACGACTCGCAACATTTTTAACTCTCACACACAACCTCACAAACACACACACAACCTCACTAAAACCCACACAACCTCACAAACACACTTCCATCTTCCAATGCCTGGGCAATGAAGACATGTAATGCCAAAACAGATTAATGATGTAACAGTGGGCACCTTTTACAGACTTGCTAGTTTCCTAGCAACTAACAGGTAGAAGTGGGCACAGACTGGCATGTCCATGGTGACAGACAAGGTGTGTGTGTGAGAGAAATGAACCTCAAAATACAATTATATGTTTCCACAGAGTCACCTGTGTGCATTTCAATAAAATTAGTAAATAAGTAAATCAGTAAGTAAATAAATAAACATGAACATTTTGATCCTACATGTGCTTTATTTTTTACAGTTTAATCTTGATTAAAACAGCAAATTTGGCATGAAAGAAATTGTATTCATGAATGAATGAACAGTTTATTTATTTATTTTTGCAGTTGAAATGAGGTGTGTGTGTGTGTAACCACATACTGAAAGCTAATCAATGAGTTTCATTCACAGTGAGTGCCGAGCATCAGTGGAAGCCTGGAGACTTACAAGCAGCTTCCTTCGGGAGACAGGACGTGACGAGACTGTGTGTGTGTGTGTGTGTGTGTGTGTGTGAGAGAGAGAATGTGATCAATTCACCTCATTTACATCGGAACCAGCACACCAAGGGGAAGCCTGAAGACTCTGCACTGAGCCAGGGTGTGTGTGTGTGTGTGTGTGTGCGTGTGAGATCGAGATCAATCTGTTCAAACACTTGCAGAAATCCAGCACACAGAAACAAGCTCAGGGCCCATGTGCGCTACACACATCAAGTCTCTAAACGTTATGAAATATGCGCTGTTCATTCATTCATAAACACAATCTGATGATTTGTTTTAATGATTTAGAAGAAAAACCAAACGATGCATTATTTAATCTGAGTCTAAATGTGAAAAACAAGAAATTATTACGCATACAGATGGTCACCCACTTAGGATTTTTCCATCTTACGATGACGATAACGATACTACAAATTTGCAAAAATAGTTAAACAAACCAATGAGGTGATTCTCATTTTTTAACTTCAAACCTCCCTGAAAACAACTCAGACTCACTGATCTACGTAACTACAATCTCCTCAACCATGTCACAGCACAACATGCCAACGTTCAGCCCTAAAACCTGACTGCGTAAAGCTGTTTTGTGTCAAACATTTTGCCTAAGGTGACTCGGGGCAGTTAGTAGCGCATCGGTTACGGAGTGGGCCTCGTGATCGGAAGGTCACCGGTTCAAGTCCCGGACTGGTAAAGGCACCACTGAGGTACTCATGAGCAAGGTACTGTCCCCAAGCACTGCCAAAAAAGGTGCCCACTGCTCCTTCACAAATAAGTTCAGAGTTCGGATCCAGGAATTAGTCGCCCCTTCCTCCAGACTCCAGGTCTTCATAACGACCCCAAATTACCGCAATGTTCCGCACTGAATACCGAGCGCTGTTCCTGTTCTGCGTTCTGTGTACCATATTCATATTCCAAATCATTCTCCATTTTTGCACGGATTTGGTTGATCCGTAAGCTGTCTCTACCGGTTTTGAACTGTGTCAATTTTCACAAGCCCCGTCCTCAAATAAAGACCACGCGTTTGGGTCCACGAGTAATCCCTACACGGACTAGATAGAAAATTTAAAAAAGGACAACGAGAAAGAGAGAAAACAGTGTGCACTGACCAGCAGACGGTGGTGCAGATGGAGGCGAGTGAGGTTGGAGCTGTGGAGCGTTTCGGGCGGAATTCTCTCCTCCAGCAGATGATAGGCTTTAAGCTGATGAGGGACGGAATCCACGTGCAGTGGTGGAACCGCACTTCTGGGTTTCTGCAACGCAAACACACAGGTTATAAGACGATTTTAACTAGAGGTGTTGAAATGAAATGCATAATCGATGCGTCGCGATTCTGATGCAATGGCAGACCATAATCGATTAGGGGTTTTCAACGGGGCGGTCCGTGGTGGTATTGCAGGTGGTCCGTAACATCCAGTCCAGATTCACTACTGAAATCATTTTTTTAATTGTTCCTTTTTTCATTTTTCAAAACATTTCCAGGTGATTTGGGCATCTTTATGAGGGACGAATTTAATGCAAATATAAAAAATATCTGCATTAACACACACACACACACACACTCGGACAGCTTAGTCTGGTGTTGGTCCCTAGCACAGAAGCAGTGGAGGGGGATAATGTCCCCCTCACATAGAAAGGCTGCGACGCCAATGACATTAGTGACGTTTAAAGGTGGACAAAGTGAGTGTTTATGCATATGTGTGTGTGTGTGTGTATTTATTAAAGGGAGCTGAATATCCCCACTGTGAGCAAACACAAAGCTTAAAAACCCAGAACAACAGTCCTTGCTGTGACGGGCAAATTGCTCCCTGTGCGGTAAAATGCTGTTTACGAAAGGCTTTCTTCAGAGTAAAAGGCTTCTTTTATGCTTACGTGTTGTGTTGGGTGTGTTTGTGTATTTGTGTGTGTGTTTCTGACCAGACAAATTTTCAGATAAAATGATACATATATACATGTATACATATATATTATATACATGAGTCCACACAGTGCTGATGAAGGTTGGAAGCTGTGTGTGTGTGTGTAATGTTTGCAGTGTGTTTTTATAGTAGCTGTACCGTGCTTGTGTTTGGCCTTATCTTGGACAGGTGGCCTCTGGCTGCACATCAACATCATGTAAATACACCGTTCTCCAGCCTTCATTCTACCTCTCACAGCCAAAGACAAAAGGGGCGTGTGTGTGTGTCTCTAATGTGCATATAACGTGCCACACACTGTAAACACTGACACCTGCTGCTTTCAAAATCACCGTACTAATGTTCCACACACACACACACACACTCACCAGACTCACATTACACAAGTATAGGAAACCTAGAGCATAAATACATCACACACACACACACACACGCACACACACGTACTGGTATCAGTGAACACCGTGTCAATATGGTTTTTCTTGTTCTAACTGTAGAATATAAAACTGCTCCACAGTGGGACAATGTTGCTGCTCCACATCTCCCCATACTGTTGATTCTTGATATTCGTAGTAAATAAGTTAATATAAAAAATGGTAAGTTAGTTTATATAAACTGGTTAATATAGATTATTTGTATATTATATACAGTTTATTATTACATTTATATACATATATATTGGTTTATATCTTGTTGTATATATAGAGAGCTATTTTTTAATAAATGCCCATTTATCACTGGATCATGGCACTGAAACTACTTGGATGGATGGATGGATAGATAGATAGATAGATAGACAGACAGATAGATACTGTAGATAGATAGATACTGTAGATAGATAGATAGACAGTTTAGATAGATAGATAGACAGATAGACAGACAGATAGACAGATCGACAGATCGATAGACAGATAGGCAAAGGATGCATTGATGGATAGATCCCTTTTACACACAAAATTCATCAACTTCTCCATAAAAGCAGTTTTCGTACGAGGAGCGCTCCTTCCAAACACAAACCACAAAAACTTGACAACCTTATACATTCCTATCATTTAGGGGGCAGTCAGGTCCTCGCTCACACACACACACACACACACACACGTTGAGCAGTAAGTAGGGCTGCCCCATGTTGTTAAGGAGCTGATATGAATGCAGGGCAGGCAGCGTGGCAGATGCTTGGGCCGTGGCTGTAAAACTTAATGCTATTCATGAATTTCAACTCGGTGCCAGCCTGAAACACCAAATACCAAACATTCATCACACACACACACACACACCGCAACACCAAACACACTCCTCACATGGAGCACTAACCAGGAACACCAAGCTGAACCAGTCACTTAAACCGGAGTGGGTTTTTTAGACACTTTTTACACACAACAGCAACTAGAGGGCTGTAACGATACACCAGTCTACATCAATACGTCGATTCAATGATCAATCAGCCCACAGCATCGATCAGACATGACCTATGATGCACACACAAATTCCCCCCAACATCTAGGACAAAAATTGAACAAATCTCCAACGTATTGCCAACCTGCCAACCACTATGAGCTCACTAGTTAGCAGTTAGCTTGTTAGCCGCTTAGCCCAGGCTTTTCTGCGCGCAGGGAAGCAGCAAGAACAATAACAGCTCTGACTAATTCATGGCTGCGGTCATGCGGAACCCGGGAAGGGCTTTGTGCGGGAGCCGGGGCTGGAAACGCTACACTGCAGAGACAAAACTGTCAAGACGAGACCTGTTCCGTGTGGCTAAAATTAGGCTAGCGGCCGCGTGAAGCGGGGATAAGCATACGTGTGTTTCATTGCTCTATTTGGTGTGTGGTTTAACTGTATTATTATGAGAGAATAAGGAGGAAGTCTCTTGTTATTATAACTTGTGTTTTTCTTTACATGGCAGAAACGGACTTCCTTAAAACGCAACGTAAACTACGTGTGACTACATGCAACCGAGAGCAGAATCAGGAGGCGGTTGTGTGGTAGTTGTAGTTGTTGTGGTAGTTGTTGGAGGAGGAGTTGGGGCTCAGATGGGAGATGAAGGCTGTGCGGTTCGGCCTCCAGAGAGAGCCCTGGCCTGGGTATTTATAGCACTAACCATCGCCAGCTGCATGGTTCCCAACCCCCGCCGGGGGGCAATTAGCACTCAAATACCCCCCTCACCCTCATATCACCCCCACCTCACCCTCATCTCACCCCTCCAGCGGCTCGCCAACATGTAAACCTCTGTAACGCAAACGGACATCTGGACACAGGCTGTCTCAGTGACCAGAGAGAGAGAGAGAGAGAGAGAGGGAGGGAGAGATGGAGGAAGAGAGGGAAGAAGGGTAGAAATTAGGGCGGCACAATATTATCGGAATCGTATCAGAATCGGACAATTTTTTTTATTTTATCGCCAGCATCAGGCCAATGTCAAATGTCAAAACATTAGGCACAAACAAAAATGATCTGACCCACAGCTATTTTTCCTTATTACCAACTCCAATTTACTTCAGCTTACTTTACTTTACACGATCATGCACTGCACTGCCTAACTGACTTACGCTACAAATCCCCACTTCCACAATCCAAATGCCAACCTTGTGCCAGTCTCGTTTTTTGTTTTTTTTTTAAAAACAGCGACAAACACGACTGAAAGCAAAGCTTATTTTTCATTCCATTGTACATCCACACAAGCGGTCTGATAAATCCCTTATTGTGGGAGGCAGCGTCAGGGGGGTAGAAGCGCGCTCTTTCCCCTCCATCAGTAATAATGAGCGTGTTTGGCTCCCCAGGAGTCTGGCAAAAGCTCTGTTATGCCAGCGACGGCCCTATTTGTCCGGAGCTTGGGCCGGGCGCTTTGCCAAAACGGGGGAAAGGCAGGCATCGATGGCATTGCGTGCTAACACGTCAATACATTTTTTCCCCTTCAAAAAATACATACAATGTGTACATATAACTGCATATATATATATTTACATATTCATTACATGTGTGTGTATTATATATATATATATATATATATATATATATATATATATATTATACATATATATGTATGAATTAACTCTCTCAAAATTTTTCCTATGACCTTATTTCTAAATACAAATTATACATATTTTATTAAATTATAATATATAATAAATATATATAAGTAAAATAATTACTTAATATATATATATATATATATATATATATATATATATATATATATATATATATATATATATTATTTTAATGTCAATTTGAAATAAATCACATAAGTATAATTGTTATGTATTTAAAATATTATGTATGTTTCATGTATGATTATAATATGTGATATATTTATATATACAAACTGTCCTCTCAAAAACTCAGGAGCTACAAGATTTTAAGAAAAGTCGTTTCTCCACTTCCCCATTTTCCTAATCTTCCCTCCTCTTTCCACAAGGGCAGGGTCAATTAAATCTAGGCCATTACGACTGCGCTATTCAATTAGCCTCTGCTACTCCCCGCGTACTGGCAGGACGAGATAAAGAGCGAGAAAACCCCGCCGCTGGTCGCATTAGCGTGGCGCTGAGGACACACGGCTAAACACGGAGATGAAAGGAATCAGAGGAGAGGGGAAAACGCCTGCATTCGCTCCGGCACTGTGAATCATATGACAAATGCCAGGAAGGAGAGATGAGATCAAATGAAATAAATCAATCAATCAATCAATGAAAGAGGTGAAGAGAGCGATGAGAGTCGCCAACTCCATTAGTGCCACGCTAAAGCGGCAAGGACTTGACCAGTAGAAATTCAATGCAAACCCAAAAAAGGAGGATAAAAAGAGAAGAAAGCTCTAAAAACTGTTAGAAGCTTTATCTGCAGTACTTGAGATAATATTTATATTGACATAATGATGTGTGAAATTAAATTGACTTTGTTTATACAGAGAATCAATTAGCCCCAGGACAAACAAAAAGGCTTTTAATCATGAATTCGGTGTTTACTGTCCATCTCCTACGGCGCGGGAATAAGAAAAGTTCAAAAATAAGAAAAGACATTGCCCGGTTATTGTATATATATTAATAATAGTAATTCAGTGACTAGAACCGCTAATTATCGCTGGACAGGTTCTAGTCTCCGATCAGTAAAGGTACCAATGAGGTACTAATGAGTACATCCCCAAGACCACTCCAAAAAATAGTGATAAAACTCACGAATTCTCTTAAAACTAGACACTGTGCATGAGTGGATATTCCAGAACTAATTACAGCTAGCAGTGTCTAAAACAGTGAAGACGCACAATTTCACACCTTCCTTCTCAGGGGAACGTCAGATCACGGGGCGCAGTCAAATAAGTAGGCAGTAAAGGCCTGACGAGACCTGTTGAGATGTAATATTTTTTATTACAACACAAATTCAAGCTTAAGCAAACAGCAACCAAGAGAGTGTTATCCATATGCCTTCTTAGCCAAATGTTATAAACACACACAATACTGCTTTATAACTATGAGAACATAATTTCAAATAACTTTTTAGCAGGCTACAGATTTGGTTTTGCATTGACTGGCCAGAAATGCCAGAATAATGTATAGTTTTGCCAGCAACTTTAGTTAGTTACGAATTGGCGTTACACAACTAATTAAGTAAAAAATTAGTGTTAAGTTAAGGAATTACGGCTAAATTACAACTTTCTTATAAGTTAAGTTACAAATTACAGTTATTACAAATTTAATTAAAGTAAATAAACACATAAGTTAAGTTACAAATTATGGTTTAAATTATTAAAACTTACAGTTAGTTACAAATTACAGCAATTACAATTTAATTAATGTGTACAAATTACAGTTGTTATAAATTTTATTAAATTACAACTTATAGTTGTTACAATTAGAGTTATAACTTAATTAAGTAAATAAATTACAGCCTTCTTACAACTTAATTAAGTTACAAATTACAGTTGTTGTTAAATTACAGCTGTTACAACTTAATTATTACAAATTATAGCTGTTACAACTTGGTTACAAATTACAGCTGTTATGCTAATTAGTTACAAATTCAGTTGTTACAAATTACAGCTGCTACAAGTCAATTGGGTTACAATTCCAGTTGTTACAAATTCCAGCTGTTACAACTTAATTAAGTTAGAAATAACAGTTAATTTATGTTACAGTTGTTACAAACTTTAATTTGGTTACAATTACAGTTAAGTTACAAATTACAGCTGTTATAACTACGGTTAGAAAACAGTTAATTTGTCAGTTACAGCTTTTTACAACTTGGTTACAAAACCCAGTTAAGTTACAAATTCCAGCTGTTACAACTTACTGTTAGAAAGAATAGTTAATTTACAAGTTACAGCCAGTTACAACTAAATACAGTTAAGTTACAAAATGACAATTTTAGGTTAATCAGTATTTTTCTAACTATGGCTATATTTAAAAGAGTGAATGTGTCAAAATGCCAAACAAGAAGTATACGAAAATACCTGAAAATATTAATGTTGCATATATTGGGTTCTTTCCAGTAATATTCTTACAGATTAACAGATATAAACCAGTTAAAAAATACAGTTTTTTATGATATTCGCACATATTATGTGGAATCTATGAACCTGCATTCGTTTTTTAATACTTCTAGTTCTCAGAGTTTATATTCAGTTTATTCATAAATGTAAACTCTATGTGACTTTTTGTACTCTGTAAAAACCCGGGCCCATCATCTCGTCTCTCGATATACTTGTATACAGCTGAGATTACAATAAAGTTTACCTATGACTTTGAATAAAATTTAAGTCCTAAATGAAACACTAAAACAATGCAAAGTTAAAAACTAGACTTATTTGATTTTTGCATGAAACTTTGAGGCAGCAGTTGGAGAAGTTTAAAGTTGAACCAGACGATTTTTTACACTGTACACAATATAAGTACCAACACACATGGAGAGCTGGCGGTGTTGCAGATAAACTCCACATGCCACTCAGACACAAGCAGAGAGTAATTTCAGAGCAGAAGTCAGCAGCCAGCATCCTGCGGCACTCAATTTATCCCTTTTCCAACAAGAACATCCATCCATCCATGGACAAATATATAAAAATAAAGCCAAAAAAAACATCCTGACCCATATTTCAATTTAGGGCAATAATGGATGATATTTGAGACTTTATACTCAAGATTTCTCACAAGATGTCTCAGAATATTGAGGCTCATTTGCCAATATTTTCCTAAGAGCTTTCCCTAAATTAATTTTTAAAAAATGTCAAAATACAGAAAAATGTACCGATGGTTTATTACCTGGATTTTTTCAGTTACAGATTTTCCTAAATCACTTTTACAATTAGTTTTCCTCAAATGAAGAGGAATTTCTAAGTCATTAAAAAAATTATGTACAAACTATTGAACATATCTTTAGACAGAGAGATAGCGATTAACCAGAATTATGAATTTTTGATAAAAATAAGAGCTGGATGAATGATAAATGGTCCATTGGGTCCCCAAGTTATTTCAAACCTTTTATCCACTTCAAGTTGTAAAGTGAACCCATGACCCTCTTGACCAGCCCTCCCCTAAATAAACCGATAATTAGCAAACAAATATTATGTTGTTTAAAAAATACCCACGTCCTGATCTGCTCCATTTCTGGATGGGGGATGAAGCGTGATCAGGCGTAAGATGACAATCCTACTTGATTGGATCAACGAATCTCCCCTGCTTAATGAGAACAAATCTAAATCCTCTCTGCCACTCAAAAAAGGCCTTACATTTATACACAACCTACTGAACAGAGATGATTCTAAACCCTTTTTTTTTTCCCAGTCAGAAAAAAGGCGAGGTCAAGAAAGCAAATGTTCGTTTTTACAGTCACAATGATACTGCACTACCTGAATAGAAAACTACAGCGCTGAACAGATTTTTAACAGCCCTTTGTGAAAGACATTGTTGCTCGTTATCAAGGACTTGTCATGAGCTATGGATGGATGGACAGACAGACAGACAGACACTCAGAGTTGAACAGACAGACAGATAAAACAGCAAGAAAGCACACCCTAAACATAGACACACAGACCAAAAAAATACACTCTGTCTGGATGTCTCGGCCTAGCCACTGGTTTTGTCTCAATGTCTGTTTTAAAAATAAAATTAATAAAAATGTTAAAAGCATGTCTCAGAGACTGATCCCAGGCCAGGTGTGTGATGGTGCAGACACAGGCCGAGTGTGTTTGTTTGGCAGATCTGAGGCCAGTCCCGAGGCCTGCTGGGACGTCTGCTATGCGCTCGGCTCTAAAGTGAATTTTAATAAGAGCGACTGCATTATGGGCCTCTGTTTGTTCCAATTACAGCCTGATTAAAGAGCGTGTAATGAGAGAGAGACTCTCCTGACCAGCACGTCGCTAACGATTTTCACAGAGACGAAAGAGTCGGATGGATGGATGGATGATGATATATACAGTAGATAGACGGATGGATAGATATATTCGTCATATTGTATAGCCTTCCAAGTAAGTAAAAGATCTATGTTAATTACTTTTATGTTGTTATCATTCTTACGGCGTCGTTCTTCATCACATATTTTTCTGGACTGATTCTGTCCTTCAACAAAATTGTATTTTAAAAAGAAAATCTTTCCAAGCTGAATTTTAGATTGAAGCAGGAGAAAAAGACTGATTATGCACAGCATGGCCAGCCTGAGTAAGGCAATGTCATTGCATGAAAGTCACACATGCACACACACACACACACACACGCCTGAGTAATCATCCGCCTACACGAAATCTCTTGCAGTTCAAACAATACAATGCCTTTAAAGTGCTGCCCAAAGAAGACACAGCAAGAAAAAAGTGCCAAATAAATAAAACACACATTTAAACACTCTCCCGTGGTGCGTTACATAACCACACTACACACACGCACACACACACATCAGCCAGAACGTTATGACCAGGGTTGGAATTTTGTTAAACCTACACAGGCTTCGTTAAAGCCGTATGGCACACACTGACCAGAAATTGCTTCCTCTCGCTTGTGTTCAGCCATTTATTTCAAGGTCACACACACACACACACACACACACATACAAACACACTAAATAATTCTACAAAATCAAGTCCACTTTCTCAGTTAATCCACAAAATCTGCCTCCCACTCACTCACACACACACATTCAGATGTTTTAATTTCTAACACAATCCTATGCACACAGACGCTTGAACAGGGAGTAGGGTTGGGCGATACCACTTTAAATCAATATCGCGATTAATCAACATTTTACCACGATTTTAGGTTGTTTTTTTGTCCTCATTGTTCACTGACAAGGTAAAAATTAGGGACGCATGATATGGGAATTGGCTGATGCTGATATCCGATATTTTCACGCTAAATCACCCAAACCCCAATTCCATAAATAAGGAAGTCATTATAAAATCCCATAAAACCCCACCTCAGACATGAAAGGTAGGCACAAGCACTACATTTCCGACGAAGAAGAAATGGGTCATCAAATATCGGCTGAAAATATCATGCAAATCTATGCATCGGTCATCTCAGCCGACCCGACATTATCGCATCCCTTACCAAATATGCTCAACAATTAAAGCTGGATTTTTTAAAGAAAGAGTGTATATCTTTGTGAAGTAACACACAGATGTAGTGGCAGCCTGTACGTCTTAAAAGAATTATTTTTTAAAGAAAAAACTTTTAAAAATCTGCAAATATGTCGAGTAGAGGATGTAAATGTAAATTCTGATTCATTTCCGATTAACTGCCTACCCCTAACTTGGAGACACAATATCACACACTCACACACTGCCAGTCTACAGCGCTTCTTGCGCTAAAGTCGTTTCTGTGCAAATACAGTAACATACTGCACACTTAAAGCATTCAAAATCCCAGTTCATGACTCTGAATGGGATTTTATGTGCGAGACATAAAGCCTCAATTTAATTTTTTCCAGTTCCAACATTTGTAAGCTTAAAAGTCAAGTCTGTTTTGCAGTTTCACTTTCTTCTGAATGAAAGAAACTGTGACGTGACATGAATACTAAGTTTTATCAAATGAGTAAATATCAAATACAGTATATGTACTTGCTGTAAAACGAGAAAAGGCCCAAATAACCTGCTGCCAAAGCATTGTACAATAAATTTATAGTAGAAATATTTGAATCGTATAAAAATAGGAATTTCAAATCCTTTCGAACATTCCAGCCATCGATCGCAGGCAGGTTTGAGCCTTCAGGCGTGACGTTATTCATAGAGCAGCGCTGAGCGAGTTGGAGCTGCTCATTATTTATCCACCACTCGCATCTCCACTTCTTTCCACCAAGACCTGTTTACAGACACAATCCTGTAGAAATACGATCAATGCATCTCTTTAAAATTCCAAATGCCTTTTCAGTTTTCTTCCCCTTCCTTACCGTGGTTCTGTCTAGATGAATCATGACTCTAATCATCAGTACTTTTATGATGCCGCGGATTTTCAGGAGATGCATGTTGGTTAAAATGCTCAAATCTACAAAATCCAAATATGAATTTTGGTCCAAGATGTCAATTGACAAAACTTTGCAAAACAAATGCAAGAAATACCTTTTACTGAAATCAATAATAACAAATATTTAACACTTAATCAGTTTATGACTTTGATTCAAGTTTAATACCACTTAGAATATTAAATTACACATCTCACAAGCTACAATCTATAATAATGGAAGTGAGTGATTGTTTGTCACTGTGAACACACCACAGCACAGCATTTGACCCACCCGTGAAGGAGCAGTGGGCAGCTAACAAGGGCAGCACCCGGCGACCAGTACTTGGGGATGGTACTGCTCATGAGCAATTCTCAGTCCTCGATCTCAACCTGCGAATCCTCTGATCACGGGCGAACACCCTACCGTTACCAACTGCCCCAACAATGACTATTAAGAGGTTTTTTTACTGTAGTGTTACTATATTATAAACACAGCATGATACCACTTTTTATTTTCTTTATTTATGACACGACACTGATATTGTAAATTTGGACATGTGCTGATACGTATACAACCGACACGGGTTCCTGAGTCTGTTTTAAACAGAAAATAGAAAATAAAGCTTTTAAAATGACTGATTGTTATAATTAAGTAAAATACTGATTTTAATCCTGCTTCCTACTAAAAACAATGTAATAATTACACACCATATGGTAAGTGCTAAATGATTTATCATTAAAATAACAGCTCAAAATGATTCTTTCTATCATTAAAGTGCTGTGTAATTTAGTGATTTGGTCCCTAATCCTGCAAGGCTAAAACCATCAGAACACAAAGATTGGGGAGTGAGAGCTGGTGTTGTTGAGGAAATTAAAAGAAAGATAATGGTGTGATGTGCTTTTGGGCCTGTAGAAAAGGCGCTGCTTGTTCTGCTCATTGTCACATCAATATGTAGGAATTATGTGAATGTTGAACAATGAACCAGCTTTACTGCAGTGACACTTCCCATGCAGAACCAACTGAGTGTTCACTCCATTTACAGATCCCAATGCCACCGACATATTCCCACTCCAGCTGTTTGAGCGCCGCATAATGACATATCTGATCCGGAGCATCTTTTAGTATATTATACTGTTAGTAAATATTATCCTTAATAATGAACAGTTATTATATTAACACTATAATAATACAAATACAGATAAGATAGGATAAGATAGATAAGATAACTTTAGATATGATAAGCAACTAAATATGTCATATGGGGTGCAATCGGTTAGTGAACGCAGTATTTATTCATATTTGGTGTGATAGAGTAATGCTTTTAGGAAAAAATCTCAGATTAAGGTGTAATGCCTACCATTTTTGATGTTTGGTCTATAAAAGCTTAAAAAAAATAAATGGTTTCTAGCTTAAAATTGTTCTCATTTCTTATTTATAATGAATGGAAAAAGACTCCAGACTTCATTAATAGCAGGCCACAAGAGAATCACTGAATCTTGAACTTTAAAATTAATTTTCATACACAGCCAACTTATTAGCAATGTGACTGTTAAAGAGGTGAGATCATTTTAATGACATTTTCACAGTCTCGCATCAGCAGATTTTTTGCCATTTAACCGACAGTAGTGCAAACAGCTTAATCTGCTACAAATATAATACCCCAACACACTAGTATTGCTACAGGATTAATAACCAAACACACTCCTGCACCACTTTACGCCTCCTGACACGGCAAAATCAGTCCGACAGAATGATTACACCAAAAAACACAAAATTATGACACTAATTATGTTGAAATAAAACGTTTTTGGCAACCGCACGTCCTTTCAGCTTCATACACTGTGAAAATCTGTTCAGTGTAAAAACTTAAGTTCAAAAGTTTCAAGCTAAATCAATTAGTATATGCTAATGATTTTAAGTCATTATTTTAAGTCTAGTGTTAAGTCTGTTTTAAGCTCTCTGTAAGAAATTCGTCATGCTTCACCCACATCTTACATTTTACAAATAATTAAAATGTTCACTCTAAAAACAGCCTTAAACTCGCTAAAAAGTTGAAACTGACTGAAGTTGAAATGAATGAGAGAAGTATGGTAACATGACTTTTTTTTTGACTGAACTGAAATTTACTGTGGAGATACTAATAATAATAATAATAATAATAATAATAATAATTATAATTCTAGAGATCCACTTCTGCAAGAAAGTGTGAAACAGGGTGAGGAAAGCTAGGTCCCAAATCCTATGTATTCTTAATGGGAGAAAACGAATGGATTTCTATGGGGAAAATTAACGACAGGAAAAAAGGATGGAAAAACGAGTGTGGGTCATGGCGGTTACAGATGTGTGAAGAGGCCAGGGTCCGTCGAAATGTGAATCAAAAGGCAGTAAAGGATCAAAGTTTGAGTCCATGCCTATGGGGAAAAAACGGATGAAAAATGGACAGAACTCGCGAACGCAGTGTAATTTCCTGATTGCATGTGTATAGACTCAGTCCACACAGCTAAAGGACAATATCGCCACGTGTTGAAGAAAGTTCTAGCATAAACACGTAGCAGGAGTAATGGTCAGGAAAAGTGTGTGGAATTAAATCGAGGCCAATAGGTGTGTGATGACCACAACCACATAACAATAGCTATTAAATTTTAAAATAAATATTATTTAATTTATTATAACTAAGAAATATATTAAGCATATATAACAGAAATACATTGAAGCCCAAACTCATGCACATAGCAGTAGCAAGAATGGTATGGCCCCAAAGTGAAAAGATAAATCATATTTCACTATAGTGATATAACACTATAAGTCCCACTGTACAATTACACATTCCAGCAAGAATTCAGCAACCTGACAAGAGATTTGTTACTGCAAACCAAATTCAGCACCTCTTTTAAATTCAACATCACCTGAGGTCCCAAAATTATTAATTACACTGTTAAGCCATGCCAAGGCAAATAATCAGCATAAAAACAGAGCTAACATACATACACTTACACACACATGCACACTTATTTCCACTTCATCATTACATTATTCTAGATAAACAAATATGCTTTCTATTTCTTACTCCTGTTTTTTCAAATACACCCGTACTCTATGTAACATAATTTCAGATATTTGGTCCTAATGAGGAACTAAATGCATGAACACACACGCGACACAAAACACTTGAGCCAACAGCTGAAGGAAATTACAACGCCTGTAATTTAAATTTTACTTGCTGAACTATGCCGAATAACGCCAACATGCAAATCTCGTAAGCAGGCCGTTCTTGCAAACGTGGAACTTGTTTGTCAGCGCAACGTTTCTGCTCGTGCCTGGCTCTCGTAACTATTAATTGCAATGACGACGTTGTTTTGATAGCACAGCATATATGTGTCCCATATAGCCAGAGGAGAGGCAGAAAGAAGGGAACATAGACACACGGGGGAAAAAAACAGTAAAAGAGGAATAACAAAAAGAGAGAGACTGAGAGAAAAGTAATAAGAATAAAACATATCAGCATAGATAGAAACAGAGAGAATGAGACAATGAGAGAGAGAGAGAGAGAGAGAGAGAGAGAGAGAGAGAGAGAGAAGAACGTAGACAGAAGCAGACACACAGAGAGAACAGTAAATAGGTATGACAGAGAGAAACTAAGAGAGAAAGAGAGAACAGTAATGAATGAGAGACATTTTGAGCAATAACAGAGAGATGAATAGGAGTTGGTGAAACATCAATGCACACATGGCACAGTAGTATAATAGCATAGAGGAATGAAGAAATGGAGAGAGAAAGTAGGCCAAAACACAAATAGGAACAAGAGAGATATAGAGGGGGAGAGAGAGAAGGAGAGAGAGAGAGGGAGAGATGTAACAAGAAACAGAAAACGCATGAACAGGCAGAATAGCAAAGTGGAAGAGAAATGAGAAATGGGAAATGGAGAGAAAGAGAAAGAGAGAGAGAGAGAGAGAGAGAGAGAGAGAGAGAGAGAGAGAGACGAGAAGAGCGAGTGAAACAGCCTGAGAAGAGGAGGAGAGATGGAGAGAGAGATGGAAAATAAACAAATAGGAACAAGAGAGATAGCTCTGAGAGAAGAGGAAGAGAGAGAGAGAGAGGAGAGAGAGAGAGAGAGAGAGAGAGAGAGAGACAGACAGACAGACAGACAGACAGAGAGAGAGAGAGAGAGAGAGAGAGAGAGAGACAGACAGATGACAGACAGAGAGAGAGAGAGAGAGAGAGAGAGAGAGAGAGAGAGAGAGAGAGAGACAGACAGACAGACACAGACAGAGAGAGAGAGAGAGAGAGAGAGACAGGATGAGACAGACAGACAGACAGACAGACAGGACAGAGAGACAGACAGACAGACAGAGAGAGGGAGAGAGAGAGGAGAGAGAGAGAGAGAGAGAGAGAGAGAGGAGAGACAGACCAAGGTCTAACACTCGTGTCCTAAATGCCAGGTTCTCACTGTCCTGAACGGCGCGTTGTTAACTACACACACACACGGTTACAGCAGGGTTGCTGTTTGAAACGTGTGTGTGTGTCTGTGCGCGCAGAAGGCAACGCGGGGTTTGTGGCTCACCTCGGCCGCAGTCCTGCCGCCTTGCTCCGGCTGCGACTGTGTCCCGGTTCGGCGCGGTTATTCGGGGCGGAGCGGAGCGGAGCGGCGCTGCTGCTGCTCCCCGCCCGGGACCCAAGTGCAGGCGGCCGCGCTCAGCACCGAGCACCGCGGAGAGACGCGGAGAGAGAGAGAGAGAGAGAGGAAGAGGGGGAGAGAGAGAGAGAGAGGAGAGAGAGAGAGAGAGAGAGAGAGAGGGTGGAGGGGAGGGGGAGCGGTGTCGAGCGTACGCAGCTGAACACACACATTAGCTGCCACACTCCTACATATACACGTATATTAACACACTGCTGAGCGGTGCTGCCGAACACCGCCTCCTCTCTCTCTCCTCCCTTCTGTTTATCAGAATCACTCTTTTCTCCTTCCTTTTCTTCCTTCTATCTCATCTTTCATCTATCTAAGCTTCGTCTCTCTCCTTTTCTTTTCATGTCTTCTTTCTATGTGTGTGTGTGTGTTGTAGCAACACAGCAAAGCTGAGCCCTCTCTCACACACACACACACACACACACAACGTCACGCAGCTCTGGCGCGAGCTCAGAGCAATAACGGCGCCGTTTCCCGTTTTTCGCTTTGATAACTCTCTCTCTCTCACATACACACACACACACACACACATTCCTTCGTCTCTTGTTTCCATCTGTCTTCGCACGTATCTCCATCACACCATCGCAGATGAGAAGGAGAGCGGGAATGGAGCCGACAAGGTCAAACGAGGTGTTTTGGGGACACAAACTCTCTCTCTCTCACACACACACACACACACACACACACACACACCATTCTGCATCCTTCATCTCCATCCATCCTCACTTCTTTATTTGGTGAGATGCGGTGGTTATTCTAGAGGGATATTTTGGGGCAAAATTCGGGCTGACGCAAACACATACACACACACACACACACACGCTACATAAGTGAGCATCTGACCAATCGACACCTCCAGTGCTCCAGTAGCAGGATTCTTCCAGCCCCCGTTGTCCAATCACGATGAGGATGCGGAGGCGCGGGCAGATAAGCGGGATTACTGGATAATTCAGATTTCCCGTTAAAACTGAGACCGAGCTGTGAGACGAGACTGCCCTAACAACCACACCTCAATAAATAATATGAACAAGCATAACTGCAAATTAAATATCAATAAACAAGTAAATACATCTTATTTGTGTGTAAAATCTTTAGTCATAAGTCGTAAACAAGTCTCATGACTAAATATCAATAAACCAGCAAATATATCATCTGTTTATAACAAGACATTTTCTTGTCTTGTTTATTAACATGGTCAAAAATAACATTCATAAATTCCTTTTAAATCAATAAACAGGTTAAATCTTTTAGTAATAATTTTATATCTGTTTAGCTTATATGATCAAAGATTCTTGTCACATACAGGAGACAGAAAATGAAGAAACATTAAGTCAAAGGCTATGCTGAAACAAAACAAAAGTATTATTATTATTATTATTATTAATAAAGATATTATTATTATTATTAATACAATAATAATAATAATAATAATTTCTAGAATAGAACTTTATTGTATAAAGAGCAACTGTGTATGTGTTTATTAACCTTAGGTTAGCATCTTTACAATTCTCTTCTTAATTTTATTTAATTGCTAAATGAATTAATCAAATTAATGTATTTTTTTTTACTTTTAAAGATTTTTACATTTTATTTGTGAATTTCACATTTTGAATAGGGAAAAACAGCAAACAACTTTTAAACCTATATTTAGAAGGATTTTTTAAATCCCTGTTTAAGAATGAATCGATAAAAGCTGGGAGGTTTTTTTTCAGATTAACTTTGTTTAATATCTTGTGAATTCATCAAAACATGAGCTTTATAAATGCCCCAAATTGTGAGTTGCAATGTTGCACTCCTGCTGCTGGCACTACTGTATTTGTTAATTCTTCTGCACACAAAAAGCACAGACATATTTCACAAAAATAACCCTAAACGTTCATAATGTTTGCCAGACGAGCTAAACCACTTCCAGTTCACAAATCTGTGTAAGTAATTAGAGTGAGAGTTTACACGGCTGTCAGTCTCTAATAACAGATTTTGAGAGCTTTAACTCGCCTCTTTCAATCCCGTTCAATCAGATTGAGGTGGTTAATTCTGATTAAGGTGTTGAAATACACAGAACGAAGGACAAAATGTACAGTATAAAACTGAAATGAGAAGTGCTTTGATATCTAACCAGCCCCCACTCATAACCACTGCACTAACATGACGCCCATTTTAAAGCAGCAGTAAGAGTTGTGATGAAGGACCAGATTCGCTCAAGTAGATTTAACCATTTCCTTCTGCACAAATCTAGCAGGTGAAAGGTCACCAAATGTACAAAGGCCTGGGCAGGAACAACGATAAAAACCTACAGGTCATTTTGTTCCTGGAGCCTTAATACACTATGTGCTAGTTTCTTGAACATGGATTAAGCCTAGTCTTGGACTAAATTCCAAGCACAATGAAGTTTCACCAATAAAATTTAAGTATATTCTAGGCATAGATGTAATCATTGTCTAGGAAACTGGCACTATTAGTATCATAAACCATATTTCACAATATAATCTGTGATACAATTCATTTTGATGTAGTATCTGACCCATACTGTTCTGATTTGCTTTTCCACTACACCCAACCTGACCTAAACTGACCCATACTGTTCTGAAATCGGAGCCCCCGGGTGAAAGCCAAATGAACACAGGGAGAGCAGGCAAACTCCACACAGATCCTGGGAATCGAACCCAGGACCTTCTCACTGTGAGGTGGCAGCGCTAACCACTGCCCCACCGTGCCGCCCTGCACCAATCAAATGAAATCAAATTACAAAAAAGTGACAATTTTAACTTTTTTTAATAAACATTTTTAAAAACATTTTTAAAAAAACCAAACGGTCTGTTTCTATTTTTCTATATTTATTTTCTCTGTAACATTATAAAATGAAAGATTTTTTTTTTTCTGATTAAGTTAAATTTTCACCATTTTTAACCAATTTGGACTCATTTTGGCCTATAATTAATTTTTGACCTATTTCTGGGAGAGAAACTGTCATTTGACAATTTTATTTCTGAGCACAACCAGACTTGAGAAACAATCTTCCTTTTTAATAAAAATAAACCTCCTGATCAATATATAGGGATGTTACAATATGTATGATGCTTTGGGGCTGGATTGAAATTGACATATGGACGTAGATCGATGTATCATTACAGCCCTACGGACAAGCCCCACCTTCTCCTTGGCTCTCATGGGTCCATTGGTCCTGCTGGAGATGACCGACAGCTGCTTCTGGATCCACTGCAGTTCCCTCTGAGACTGTTTCAGCATCACCTCCACCTCCCACTGCCTATCACCCCCCATCATCTCCTGCAACACAAGGGATTATTTGTCATTGTGATCACACCACAGCAGAGCACACAGTGCACCACAACCGAATCACAACCAACCAAACCTCATACATAAAATATCCGACAAAATGTATTTTTCCAGTCTTTTAGGGCACAGACAGCCCTCACAATCCCCAAAATACACACGCAGACACACACAAAGCATAAGCTATTAAACCTTCACAGTTCATGACGTTCATTTAAAATGCACCCACACAGCACTTAGACACTGAAAAATTAATCACACAGACACAAAAGCAACTCTAAATCTCCAGCATTACATTGCATCACACCGAGCCTCACACAATTCAGCAAATCAAACATTCACAGCAAATCTATTAATACAATCTGCAATCAGTCTCTACCTTAATCCCAGTGTTTCACGTCCACAGCGCTACGTGACACGGCCCATAATCTACAGATAATCTACTGACAGCGATACAGTGCATGTGCTCCACACACGCTGCATGTCCAGCACCACTGGCATGTTTACCCACAATGCACCGCCTCCGCTGCTGCCACGCCGTTGCCCACAGTGATGTCACAGCCACCACGGGCCCTCAGCGGGATTAGCGCTATCTGCGGGCCGCTCATGTTACGTAACGACCGCTGGATTACGCCGTTAACTGTGCAGAAAAAAATGGCCACCGAGAGACCAGATTATAAATGACTAAAAATGACTCTCCTCGTTTTTTTTTACAGAGGTGTGCCATAATGGACAGGGGATTATGGATTCGTGGGCAGTAGATTTGTGAGCTAACTGTAGAAAGACCTGTACAATTCTGAGTTGCTTTTCACTACTAGCCATTCCTTACCAACCCGTCCTGATCCATACTGTTCTGAGTCGCATTTTCGACTACTCCCAATCTGACCTGTACTGTATCGGGTCGGTTCAGGTTTTGTGGAAGTGCAAATCAGAACAGTAGGGTTTAAGTTGGTTCAGTTATAAATAATGCTACAGTAACATCTATAACTTCTCCACTACACGTGATCTGACCCGTACTTTTCTGATTTGCTTTTCCACGACTACTGACCCAATCCGAATCAGGTCAGTTTTCTGGAAACGCAAATCCAAACAGTACGGTTTAAGCTGGATCAGTTGTAAATAATGCCACAGCAACACTTGTAACTTTTACACCACACCTGATCTGACCCATACTGTTCCAATTTGCTTTTCCACTACACTTGACCCCGCAACCTGTACTGTTTTCCACTTCTTGTTACCCATGCTGATCTGATTTGCTTTTGCACTGACCCATTCCAACCCAGGTTGCACAGATTTTTTTCTCCACTACATCGGACTCGATCCGACCCGAGCCGACCCACCCTGTGTTGTTCGGATTTGCGTTCCCACTACAACTGACCGAACCAGAGCTGACCGGTATTCTTCGTATTTGCAGTACACTAAGGCATCCTGAAAACAACTTTTTGTATATTTTTAGTTACTTCCTATAGAATACCTGTTGTAAAACAGAAAAGGTATATTATTGCAATTTTAGTTATAGTTATAATTATGTGTTTAGGTATGGTATAGTTTTACTCATTAGAAAACTTTAATAGTAATATTGTCATATTAAGTGTTATTTTTAATCAACAATACTTACTATAAATATCAATTATATACAGCATAATACTTGAAATAATCTAACAACACAAATAATATGTGTGATTAATATATTTAATATGCATCAGCACTGGGCCTAAATAACATGAGTCTGCTCCAGAACTGACCACTAGATGGGGCTAAAAGCACTGAGACGCCAATGTTTTCACTATTAGCATATTCTGGTCTGTGTCCATTAAAAACTCTATACTATATGTAATATATTTGTTCCTATTCAACACATTCACTCAAATAAATAAACAGATAATCCTAATAGCAAATTGTATTTGAACATTCATTTAAAAGTGAACACGAATAAAAGTCTAACGTCTAACGTACAATACTACAAACTTAAACTTGCACTTTCCATTTAATGAATAGTGGCTACAGTGAAGAGGAGGAAAATCAGGCCATCACCTCCTCTCTTCTCACCTCTGACCCAAATTCAATAGTGTGAATAAAGGTGTGTGTGTGTGCGTGCAAACCTTCAGGTGAGATTCACACAGTCTATATAATGGAATCACATCAGATCACAGAAAAACATTCTGAAAACACCATAATGATATTCATTTAAGAAAATTGGGCCTCATTCACTAATGTTTCTTCTTCAGAAAGTTGAGGTTTAAAGAGTATATTATACCCAAGAAGCTAATGTTTTAAACAGACATGCAATTAAATTTGTGTACAAATTCTCTACCAAAGAACTGCTCTCAAACAAGAACACCTGCAATGTCAGAATCTTTGAAGGCTTTAAGTATGGTTGCCTAATAAGGCCCTTTATTTTTGAAGTCAAATAGAGATATTTACTAAAATATGCTGAACACAAGCATTATACAAATATATGAATTAACACAAACATTATTAACTGAATGCACATTAAAACCTTTTCACTTACGTTGTGTCTTCCTTCCTTTATGGAGCCAGTGTGTTGCTCATCTGTTCCTCCACAGCCAGGAAGAGGACGAGGAACAGGGGATGAACAAAGCAGAGCTGCAACAGTCAGACCCTTGCTGTCTCCGCTTTAAGCTTTATTCGTTTATACACGTTCACCCTTATAGGTCAGGTGAGGCATGTTTTTTGGTTTGTCATGCTGTTTGTGTGTTTCTGTCTCTTGAAGGCACGGACATTTCTGTTACATAAGAGATGCCTCTGGGCAGCTCTTGGCCTGATGTCAGCTAGGTTGCTGTGCGTGCATTGTCTGCAGTGCTCTGAATCAGGAATTTCATCCAACAGAGAGACACAAATGAAGGCCTGATCTTGCTTTTGTGAGAAAGTAGGTTGGGAAAAGAGGGCCTCATTAACCATTCACAGGCAATTATACTAAAAAGATTCTGACATTTGCCAATGTTTTTAATTTAAGATTTGTCCAGAGTTAAGAACAAAGTCTACTACTGCTGGTGCAAACATTTGATTATTTGGCTTCCTTCAATACATACTATTAAAATGCCTTAACTTTCTTAATCAACAATTTCAGAGAAATAAGTGAATTAGGCCCAGACAGCAAGAGAAAAGGTTGAGCATGAGAGGAAAAAGAAATAATTGAGGGCAGCAGGAAGGAAAAAGAAACAGCAAGTCAGGGAGCGAAAGAGTGAGAGAATAAAGAGAGAGAATGGGGGAGGGGAATCCCTGGTGTGTAAGCATATGCACCTGACTCCACTTTGCCTCAGTCTGCTGAGCTGCTCTGGGTGATGCTGATGTAATCAACACAAAGTGATGCACACCTCTGATTTCACTTCATTTGGTCCTTCCAAAATGCCTTCCGAACACTCACAGATGAGACTGTCTGTCTACAAGATAAACATTATTTTAATAACACTGAAAGCTAGATGTGCATTTAAAATGCACTACCATTAAGTCAGGAGGAATAAATGACTTTAATTATTATAAATTTGTTTAAATGCAAAAGTCATGGCAACGCTGCCCTGTCGCTCAACTCATATTACCATCAACAAGCCAAACCCACTAATTAAGTTCTCCTATAATCAATCTGCTCAGATGGATCACTTATTTTTAATATTAAATATTAATATAAAAGTGTCCTGTACCTGTATTGTTCACAATAAAATCATGATGTACAATTAAACATAATAATGTACAAGTCAAGGCTGATGTCTTGAACAATTTAATGGCATTTAACTCTGCCTATTGTCGAGGTTATTTTTCACAACACAAATGTTCAGCAAAAATCTTGAACTGAACTCTTAACAAACCTAAACATTTGGCAAACTGCCGTCCTCAAGTTACAGATAATGAACTGAAATGAAAGAAAGTGCTTAGAGGTAATAGAGGAGGTTATCCAGGTTGATGTTGGGCTCCTTGTGGATGCTCTGACCCACGAGGAAGGCCAGCTTGTGGGCGTACTGGCATGGAGCAGGCACGCGCACAATCCCCTTACGAGAAAGACACACACACAAATGCAAGATATGAGACACAAAACTGGTAAGACCAATGTCTAAACCAAACACATTTAGGCATTCAAAATCAAACGTGCACTTCCTCCAGAATTTTGTGTCAAAAAAATAAATATAACAGGGAGGAGGTGCTATTATTCCAATAATAATCCAATCCAGTGGACAACTGCAAATGAATGACAATAACCTAGAATTATTATCTGCCAAATTGATCTTGTGCTATTATGAGAAATGGAAAATGAGCAGTTGAGCTTAGTTCACACGCTGATTAAGTTCTTATCATTAAAAAAAAAAAGCTCAAAAATGTGCAAAATGCAAAAGCAGGTAGTGTGTGTGTAAAGTGTGAATTTCATTTTTCTGGTAAGAATGCTGCATGTTTTCCAAACAAGACGAACATTTAACCGTTGTGGTTGTGCTGGAGGCAGCTGCTACCTGCCAGTTGTAGTACATGTGGCACAGTTTGTAGGTGAGCCTCTGCATGTGGTCTGGCTTGAGGCCACTGGTGTCATACACCACGTTGTAGTGAGTGGGGGCGACGCTGCCCATGCGCACCGCCTGGCTCACGATGAAGAAGTCGTACCTGTTGGAACCGCAAAACAACAGCAAAACAGCTTGAAGCACCAAACTCAAAAGGATAAGCGCTGTGAGGTTAACGTGCTCGTCTCTGGACGTACCACTCAGGCCGAGTGACCTCTGTATCGATGACGGTTCCCGGAGGAGGGTTGGAGGTTTTGCCGTCAAGGCGAGCGAAGAATCTGCAGGGCATGCGCTTTTTAACCACAACAACGGAGAGTTTGGGCCTAGAGGCAGAAAAAAGATCTTGTAAAATCAGAGACCGTCCTATGGGACAGTGTTGGTGAGTTTAAATTATGGACACAATTGCTAAAAAAATGCCTAAATATTGTCCACAAATGTTCCTATATTACATAAAATAATATTAAAATCCTCACACGTAGTCCTTGCTCATGGTCTTGACGGACTGTAGGATCTGAGGCACTTCGTAATCGACCACGCTATGCAGCATCCCGTCCCCAACTCCATCTCTATACACAACGATGCGGGATGGCAGACACTGGTTGTACTTTAGGTAAGCCTTCAGTGCACCTGAAGGAGAAAATCAACAACGTGTCTGTCACAAAGATCAAAGGAGCTACTAAGAGTAACTCAAGTTATATATGGTTAATTTTTCACTCTTGTTAATTTTACACAAGGATGAGCGTTTTCAACATTTCCATCCAAAACTTTAAATTTAAAGGTATTATCAAATCCATTCAAAAGAAGTAAAAAACATCTTTGTACCTGCTGTATCTACTCTAAAGCACTATTAAAGTTCTGATTATGCATGAAAAAAATCAACAATGTATAGCAAGCCTCCTGCTGATATTTCAACAATGAAAGCCGCTTCTTAGGCTGCATCCCACACCCTGCAACGCCACTTTGAGTCCGTCGATGATCTCCTGACCACGGCTCTGCAGGACACACTTGGAAAACCACCTAAAAATACCAGAATAATTTGTCACCAGGCAACTGCAAAAACCAATTAATTCTACAGAAATTAAATTCCCTAAAGGTCACACAACATGCTGCGGAATGTACCAATGAATTCAGGCCAATCATAACTACCTGGTCATGCCCTGGTTGAGGCTGGCCACCAAAGCACCAATGGATCTTTTCCCAGAAGCAGTGTCATGGTAGCAGTCGATTCCCACAATCATCAGCTGCTTCAGCTAAAAGAGAAAGAGTGAAATCGCTCAAACAGACTAAAGGAGGTTCCTATTCGTTTCTTTTAGATGATACTGTAATTCAGTAGTTCCTAAAGTTGGGAGTCACGTTTGCCAGGGTGGACATAGCAATGGAAATAAATGACACTGAGAATGAACTCAAAGTTGCACGATGCCTGTCAATTTATAGGTAAAGGTGATGAAAGAAAATAATCTACGCTGTTTATTACATTTTTATTATACTTACACCTTTTTTTCAACGCAGAAAAATCTCCAACAAGCTACGGAAACCGAAGAGCCTTACCGGGATCTCGACGCTCCACAGCTCTCCTCCCATCTTGCAGTTCATCTGCAGAGCGATTTTAGTGGCCACTGTCATGAGGGCCTGAGGTTTGCTGAGGGTTCGAGCCAACACACACTGACTGGGAGTGGGGCATTCCACACACAGGTACTTCTTCACACAGTCGTACTTGTCCTTTCGGTTGGTGGGCAGAATCACAACCACCTGCACACAGGAACGATTTTACATGCTGTAAGGTGGGGAAAAAACATGTTTATCCGTCTCGACTGACATCAGTGCACGTCTCACCATCTGAGTTTCTTGCCGCACATTTTGCTGCAAAACTCGAAGCAAAGCCTCCTGGCGGTCTTCGTACACCATCCTGAAACACACCAAAGAAGATTCACTGGCTCTCACTTACAAACATATGAAACAGAGACAGACGGAGAAGAGTTTTTCAGTATGCTGACTCACATGACTGCCCTCTGCATGCGTATGCCCATGGCTGGAGCCACTCTGCCAAGGGTCTGGAGCAGCGAGTTGGCTACGTCAGTGTTGCGGTGTGTGTGCAACAAAAGCCAGGAATCCAGAGGCATGGTGCTGATCAGAGGAAGGCCTCGCATCTCTTTGCTCCAATCTGCAGCCCAGGGGCTGTACCCAAACTGCAGACACACAAGCATAAATCAAACGTTGCTGCAAGAGAAATACAAAATTGAGTGTGTCGGAGGGTATGCGTGTTCTCACCGTCCTGTTTCCTTGCAGGATTTTCTCTGCAGGAAGGACTCTTCCAGTCAAACTTAGAAGCTTGTTCTCAAAGCTCAGACCCCAAGTGCTGAGCTCATTCTGAGCCTCTGAATTCCTAAAGACAGAGAAAAAAAACCTTGTTTTGAAGGCATGCTTGAAAGGAAAAGGGATATTACAACTTGGAGAGGCACATAGGACCCCTCTAACGTAACTCAGTTTGCGCATTTACTTGCTCAAGTTGCTGATAAATCGGTTGAGGCGGCCCTCTCTCTGCTCTGGGGTAAGTCTGGTGTGAGTGGCCAGATCCTTCATGATGTTGAAATCGTTGCGCATCTTGTCAGTCAGACCTGAAAAGGTTCAAATGAGTAGAAGTGAGTTAAAGTGAGTAGAAAGGTCTCTTTTGAGATAGAAAAGCAGAGTCACTGAGAAGTGGTGGTGGCTACAAACTAGGTGCTCACACAAAACAGACTTTAACCAGTTCAGTTCAGCAGTGAATACTAAAATTCTCATTTATTGAGCAAACTAAACTTTATAGTGACATTTTGTATAGTTTTCTGAACTGACCTGTGAGAAAGCAGAATTCTGGTATAAGCAAGGCCGGTCCTTGTGGAGGCTTTCCAGGGGGAGGCGACTTCTTCAAATTACTGACCAGAAGAACCTGGTTCATATCTGTTATGTCCAGACGGTATTGCTGCAAAGTAAAGAGAGGGAAAAAATGAAATTTACTCTCCAGTTGTAGTCTAACACACCCACACACACTCAGCACTGTTCTGACATCTGTACCCTCTTGTAGTACTCCATGAAAGAGATCTCGGAGTCTCCTTTTGTAAAGGTGTTTGTAGGAGTCTGGTCCCAGGCGATGTCATCAACTCTGTAGGTCTTGTTGTTGTACCTTTAAAACATTGAAAAAAACATGTTTGCACTGCATTAACTACAGCAACTGTGTCTGTATTAATGTGTGCAAGTCTGGATGTGGATTCTCACTTGGTAAGGACGATCAAGCCCACCAGCGTCTTGGTACAGGCCTCAACAAAGTGTTGCTCTCCATGCTGCTGTCTCAGGTTGCGCATGATGTCCAGAACGGTCTCGCTGCGCAGAACCTTGTGGCTCACGTCGGTGCACAGCATGATGCTGGATTCGTACTGCAGGATGTTTGTCACAAAACCAGGCCAGATGGCTAGCCTGTATGTCGAAGAAAACACACCTGTAAGCATACTTTATTTGGAACTCAATTTGTTTATAATGTGAGTTATACAGAGTCAAATCCCAGCATCAGGGTATCTGCACATTTTTGATATGCAACTTCAATGACTTTTAAGACCTTTTCAAGACCTCTAAGAAGAAAAATTAAGACCAAAAAAAACAATAGCCTAGAATTTAGTTGATAAAATTTTCATCGATTAATCAGATAAAAAATTTTCAAAAAATGAAAAAAGACAATACCTTTGTTTTTAGGCTTATTCTAGCGCGTGTGGCAGTTATCCAGACACGCTTTATGTTGTTGTATTCAGGACGTCCTGCACTACCCAAATGTCTTAGTTTGATGTGTAAATGCTAACAGTTGTGAAATCAGCACATTTCCGGTAAAAACTGACTGTAGACATAACTACTGAAATAGTAAGAACATTGTTTAATTGTCGAGTTGCAGAGTTTTTATTATGCATTCTATGGCTTAACTTTCTATTGCAGAAACACTTTTTTACCCATTTGGTGTCCATCAGAATATTGAAAAATTTGTAAATAAATGTTCTATATTTCTTCTTACTTATTGTTTATACTATAACATTATAAAATGTTTTTTAAAAATCTTATCAGAAATACTGAAGTTTTATGTCAACCAATTTGGTCTATAAAATGAGCTGCTTCTGGACTTTCTGGAAAAAAAACCTCTTTTCCCACAATCCCCCGTGCGCCCCCTGGAGCAGCGTCACATTAAAGCATTGGGTGTGTGTACCGGAATAAACTATGGGAAATCTAGGGGAAAATCTCAGTTAACTGCTGTATTGTGAGTAGAGCGCTATTAGTTATATTATTTACTTAATAAAATATTAGGTATAATAAAATATGCATTGTGTCTGTAATAAAGGGGACGTTTAAACTGAACTGGAGTGTTTTAGCAAGTAAAAGAGGTCATGAGTGCGCTCACAAACACAGCGCATTTACATCGCGGAAAATGTCGTTTATGCGTTTTTATGCATTTACTTCTGGTTTTGTGCACGGAATAGCTCACAAATACTTTCACATACAGAGGGATCAGGTCTTTGTCTTGATTATTCATTAATAAGCGTCCGTCTGAAACACAAGAGGCGCATGCTCTAGCAAGTGAAAAGAAATAAACGAAGCTTCGATTCTAGAAAAATTGCCATTTTTTGTCATCGAGTTATTCAAATAATCATTTCAGCTCTATGCCCTATTATTATTATTATTATTATTGGATACGCCAGGCAACAAGAAGCCCGTGCCATTCACCCTTTTGCAGATCTCGTCTTTGTTTTGGGACCTTAAAAGCCTTCGAGACTGATGTGGCACTAAATGCTGGGGTATTATTTTCTCCTTACTATGAAATTTGGCATCTTAAACAAGCGTCGGGAAATAGCTTGCAGTCTGTAGGCTACTCCGCAGCCCTCAATGTTTAAGCGAACTGCCGAAACCATAATTTTTATTATTATGAAGAATAATTAAATCGTAATTAAACCAAAGAAAAAGACAGCCTTTCCAGAACTTTGTCTGCCAAAGCTTGTTTAGCTCTGACATGCGCTGGTTTCCAAAAAAAAAAAAAAAAAGGCTAACCAGGAACAGAGATCGTTGCTTTTTTTCACCCTAGAATTAATTCAATGCCACCCCTTTTAAAATTCCAGACTTTTTAATACTTTTCAAGGCCTTAAAAAACAACATTTTTTAAGACTTTTTAATACTTTGCAAGGATCCACGGGGACCCTGTAGCATATGTGGGATCGACAACCACACGACAAACACAAACTCATCAGTTTTCAACATGGGCAGAGCTTGTCACAGCACCTGTGCTGGGGGATGTTGAGTGGGTCATCAGGAGTGTAGTAATTGCGACCAATCTGCTGCATGTTCAGCATCCTCAGAATTCTGCAAAGAAAAATCGTTTTTACTTTGACAACTTAGATTAGTCAAAGTCAAATCAACAACTAAGGTTGGTCCCACCTTACATTTGTATTTAAACAGTTGAATAATTGATGTTTCTAATTCCAGATTCAACAAACACCCAACAATTTTTAATTGGTCTTTTTTTTTACTGTTTCTCACTGGTCAAAACATCTGTTGGTTTTGGAAGCTATTCCTTGTGGTAAACCTTGCTAATTAAAAAGGCGTGAACAATTTAAACACTGCGCCGTTTAAGGGCCTGTGCCAATCAAATGCCTTTTTGTGCTGGCAGCGCCTGTTTTTAATACAAATCAAGCTTCAGTGTTCAGAGCACTAAGCGCCTTTAGCAGAAAAAAAAAGCCGGCAGAGACGCTTACAATGTTTACCTGAAATAGGAACAAACGTGGAAGTGCCCGATGACGCTTTTCATAACTTAGCAACAACAAGCGCTGAGAGAAGCACCAAGAAGGCGCTCTGGAAGTGAGGTTTTGCCCACTCTCAGCACGGAAAATATTTAGTGGGCACAGGCCCTAAAGCTTCTCTCTTAATTATCTAAAAAAGTACAATGAGTTTTGATTCATCTTAGACTAACAAACTAAATTCTTAACTATAAAAGAATCTTACAACAAGGCACATTGTTGTACAGAAGAGGGTCGTTAACCTGTATCCAATTGTGACTAGTACCTCCGGAAGATAACGTTGTAAAACTGCAAACACACAGGAGAAGACGGAGGTAACTCGTTAGTCAGCGTGACTGTGATCCGGACTTTCTCTCCAAATTTGGTCTCACTGAACATCACTGTTTCCTACAGAGAAGAACAACTTCATAAGCTTCCATACACACTATCACTTCAGGAGGGCAATCACACTGCTCCAAATATCAAGCACTATTTAACTATCCAGATGCTTCTTTTTATCTCCTTACAGTGTTAGGGAGCCGCTGAGGGAGGACGAGTATGGCTCCATCAAAAGATCGTGCTTTGCCCAGAGTCTCCTCATGCTGGAAGAGCAGAGCTGAGCGCAGCCTTCGAGACTCCATGGGAGGATTGAAGTCCACATGGTACTGATACAGAGCCCACTCAGGCCGCGATAGCAGACGCATGAAGTTCGCCCTCAACTCAATTGTGGAGCCGGACATACCTTCAGGGGGAAATACACATAAATGTCTAATCAAACTCAAAGCTGCCAAGATGATCGTCGCTTTAAAGGAGTTAGTTAAACCGACATAGTTAGAACTGCGCTGCTACTGCACTAACAATGGGAATGTGAAATGATGTTGGTTAAACATCTAACTGACCCGTCTTGGATTCTTTGACGTGCTCCATCAACTGGCGAGTGTTAACTCCAGCATCGTGGAAATCCCGCCGTCGTCCTCCTCTATCCCCGATCTTCACCTGCTTGAAGCCTGCAGATATCTGGAATACCCCTGAAGAAATCACAGACACACACATACAAAAGATGGTTTACACCTTTAAAACACAAAAACACCTTACTCAATACAACACTTTAAAAATTGGCAACATCAATAATCTCTATCTTCAAAATAAAGACATTCATGAGGATATTAAACAGTCAATCAAAACTTAAATGACATAAATATAGCATAGACAGTAGGGGTATAACACTACATCAACGTACACCAAGACATCAGTTCAATGAATTAAACATCATCCACATTGTAACTTTATTCTGAACAGGACATTTATTTTTATTAACAGACATGTTCTGATCTTAGGTTGTAACATAAAAACCTTCCATGACTGCTGCTCCCGGGGCTGTTTTCTGCCTGCCTCTCCCAACCAGCTCCCCTTCTGCAGATGGAGGTAGCACAGGCAGCACTGCCTCCTGGGACGGTGTTGGTTGCTGGAGGTTTACAGTGGATACAAAAAGCCTAAGTATATGATCTTTGTCTCATTAAGTTTATAACAAACTAGTGTATCATCTAGTGTACTGTATACAGCTATAGCCCATATCCCACAATATCAGTTGGTGGCAATTATTACTATTAATTAATTATTAAAATGTAAGCCCTGGTTTGTACACACTGTATAACATGTTAATTTGCATGTGTGTCTGAGATTATTTATGAACTAGAACGCAATGTGGCACGTTAACTAAATGGTTTTATTTTCAAAATAAGTAATTATTGTAAGTTACAATTAAAATCTGGAATAACTTCACAGAAAATCAAATTGCTGATTTTGAAATGAGCCTGTACAAACTTTTTATTTGGTTAACTAAGAAACAAGTTTGAGTAAAAAGCATTAGTAAATATGCAAATGTGAAGAAATGGAATTATTATTTAATTCCATTTCTTCACATTTGCATATTTACTAATGCTTTTTACTCAAACTTGTTTCTTAGTTAACCAAATAAAATGTTTGTACAGGACTAGACTACAAGAGACTTCATGACGCTTCTTAGGATTCTGGGCAGTGTAGTGACCATGACACCTTTGAGTTTTTTCCCTCCACATTAATCATCATGATTTTCTCACTTTATGCGTGTATTTGAAACTCTTCAAACTATGGAGATCATGCTACAATGTTCACAATGACAAATAATCACTCATTTAGATCCACTTAAATTTAAAGGCTAACAATGTGATTCTTACGGCTCCTGGAGCTCCAGCCTCTTGTCCTCTTGCTCGGCCCCTCGATCGGGCTCTTGCTCGTCCCGTCATAGCGACAAAATCTCACTTTTCCTTTAATCAAACCTTCAAATAAAAACTGTCAAATAAATTATTTGTTGACCACTTTTGCCACAAACAGTCCAAGTTAAAATAAGAAGGCCTTCACAGATTTAACGTCATTGTCTTAAAAAACCTGTTATTTTTAAATAACATGTTAAAATACAGGATTGAGATCATGAATAGAAAAATAAACATGAAAACGTGTGAATTTATTGTTTTTGTTCGTTTTTTTCCCATACATTTTTACCGTGTGGAACAGGCACGTGCTTACCGCCATTTTAAACCGGTTTAAACCAGTTCTAAGTGGCGGTAAGCGCGTCCACGTTAAAACGCAAGAAATGTAGCTCAATTAAACGAATTTTAATACAATTTTAAAGTTTATTAATTCACTCGTCTTCCGGAACATATATAAAATCACTACATTTAAAAAGAAAATCGCATTATTTCCAACAGTGTGGCGTTAGATGGTTAGGGCTCCCTTGAGGGGCGCTCTAGATTGGAGCCTGTGACAAACTTGTAACTTTAATTATAAGTCAAAGAAACACGATTTATTAGGCCATCGCATTTGATAAACGTGTCATTATTAAAGTACTTTTTTTTTTTTTTAAATACACCGCCTAAACGCCATATTTCCTACACCGATCCTTACCTTACGGTTCCCGATCTCTAATTTACCTCACAAACTGAGCCACTGCACGCCGTCGTCCTAACAAAGTGCATCACTCCGCGCTCCACCTCACGTTTCTTTTGCAAATCTCTGAGAAAATCTCAATATCTTAACTCGTTTAGTATGATCTGTACGCTCACGTTTAATATGTTTTAGCCATAACCATCACTGTATAATGTAAATGTATGAGGATTTTGAAATAAGAACGTAATGTGGCATGTAAGGGACTTTTCTCTGTGGAAGGATACTGACAAACAAGAGGGTCGTTCGTCCTCCCCGCTAGGCCCCAATTAAAAGTTGGCACAGGTGGCATCCTTCAGGGTATGTGTAACTAGTGCCCACTGGATGGCGCTGCAACACAGATGGCAAATACTCGAACTCGGTGGGGGGAAAAATATTTCATATTTAAATTGTTATTAACAATAGTAATACTTGCAATATTTGTTTCAGATTTTGGTCGACTACATAATTTAATAAAATGTTCTTTTATTATATATCACATCATGGACGATACTTTCTTGTCAGTCTTGGTACTCTCTTGGGCATTCCTTTACTGTCTGTTTCATTCTCGTTGGCTTAGGCTTAATTTACAACACTAAAAATATTCAGACTTATGTTGTTTTCTATTACACAGAGCTCGAATTGATAAATGTAAGCTTAATAAAGGTCTCAATGTCTCAATAAAGGAAAAAGGTGATTCAGATATTCTATAATATAGATAAATACAGATACCAGTCAAAAATGATGACTTGTGATTAAAAATATATTTCTTACTGACAATATGATCATATTATGCTGGAACATAATTCACTCAAACATGCAACAAACACTCAAATGACATAAATATTAACATAAACAGAAAAAAAAATAATTGTGAGCCCATCGTAAAGCTTAATGATTGAATCTCAATCATGTATATTTGAAGGTTGAATAAAGTCATCTAAAATAATTCCTTTTGAAGTCCAAAACTTGCATCATCCATGCGAAAATGTAACTGCCCCCAAAGCTTAATACTCATTTAGGACTCTTTTGCCAACTGCAGTCAAACACTTGCAATAACAGGAGATCAGTCTTTCGCATCACTACAAAGAAATTTCAGCCCATGCTTCTCTACAAGGTTGTTTTAATTGCTTTCGACTCTCATCTGCCCCTTTCACGTCCTGCCACCGCATCTGAAATATCATAAACTATTAAGAGTTAATACACAATTAACAGGAACTCAGGAAGAGAACAAATACTTTTTCATGGCACTGTAGCCCAATTACACGAGCATAAATGAAATTAAATTGCAAAATATTATGATAACCACTTTAATTATAGTAGGTCAGATGAGTAAGGGCTGGTCAATATGACCTCAAATCAATATCACGATTCAATTTACCTTGATTACGATTAATGAACGATTATTTGGTTTTGAGGTTTTTATTCATTTGTTTTTGTCCTCACAGTTCACTAATGAGTAGATTTGTCCAAACGTAGACCTGTACTGTAATTCTATTGGTTATGATATAAAAGGTTAAAACAGATCCTCGATCTTCCTGCTTTCTGCAATATTCACAGGGCGACCTTTTCTTTCTGCCAGTTCGTTACTGTTTAGGCCCAAACCGGCCTCCAAGACTTGCGATGTCTACATTTAAAGAAAACTGTGGCATCCTCCCCGTTTCCACCCCTGTGGCGCGGTGTCGTCCCTCTTCATCACACATCATTTGTTTTGATGTAAACAAGATAAGAGTAAAGCGGGGCTTCGGCTTTTTTTGACACTCAGAAATAGGCTCCGACACAAATTCTCAATGAATAACTCATTTTTCTTTTGCCATTTCAAAGGCGAGTCGGGAGAGATTTCTCTCGTTTTCGGTGCATTTGTTGCTCCCACTCGCATTAAAAGTTTGCTGTTTTTTCAGAAGTGAGGTTTCTTTTAAAACGTCAAAGCCCTAATGAGCTCAGGCGTTGTTGCGGTGCGGTAGGTCCTGGTCAAAGGCAGATGCTTTTTTATACTTTTTTCGCCTTTGATGATGCGCAAGTCGCTCATAAATATCGCCTATCGCACTGTTTATTGCTGCTAGTCGCGTCCAGGCCTCTATTTTTCTATAAAAAAGCACACTCCTTGTAATGTGACTTTCCTTTGTACCTAATATCGCCTGCTCTTTTCTGGGTTTCGAGAGAGTGTCTGCATGGTTTGAACTTGCCTTATCCAAATGGATGCATGAAAAAGACAAAAAGGGGGAAATGCCGTTTAAAGTCTTCACAGCTTTATCTATCTTTAGACCGTCATTGTTGGATTGAAAAGAAGCACTGTCTTTTTTTTTTCTTCATGTGGTAGGAGTAATATAGTTTAATAATTCCTCCATTTTTCTCTCCCTTTTCCCCATCTGATGAAAGGATCTAGCATGACCTAGTCGTTTCCAGAAATCTCAACAGCGCTGCTTTCTGTTTCAAAACAGTGCCCGGCTGTATTTTTATTTCAGGAGCGAGTCCGTTTGTAGACTGGCCTGTTCCCTTTCTTGTTTCTTTTAGACTTTGATGAAAGATTAATGGTTTGAATGTTAAGAATTCTGCTGCAAAAGTCCCCCCCACCATCCACCCCATGTCTTCCCATCATTTTTGCTGCTAGAGAATGTCTACACCCCAAATTCAAATTTTTGAGTAACATAGCTAAATATCAAACCCGTCTTTTTTTACATACTTTTTTGTAACAGGACAAATAAACACCAAAGTGGAAATAACAAATTACTCTCATGTAACTGTAATTAAATCTTTCTGCATTCTGCTACTTTTATTTCACGACTTCATCTTAATTTGTTACCGATTAGGTCTACAAACATCATCAGACCAAATTACATCTGCTAGAGCAAATTAAAGATTTGCAGCAGATTTACCTAATTCTCAGTGTGTTTGCCTTAATTGTGGTGCCCCTTGTGGCCAAAATAGAGAAGGACAGTCTTGATAGTGGTGCCCCCTTATGGACAAAATAGGGACCAACAGTCTTAATGGTGGCGCCCCGTGTGGACAAAATAGGGAATGACACCCTTAATAGTGGTTCCCCCTTGTGGCCAAAACAGGGAATGACAACCTTAATGGCGACACCCTCGGGGCCACCACTACTGGAACAGACTTGAATGGCTTTTTTGGGGCAAGATCTAAGTGCTTGAGCTCTGAAAGTGATTAAGAGCTTCATATAGATTTGGAGAAGAAAAATAATTCCCTCTACCATTGCTGTTTACCTGGCCATGAACAAGAGAGATCAGTGTCGTCTTAGCAAGGATGAAGAAGATGATTCTCTTTTTTTGCCCCGATGCGATTTATGGAAGACAAGACCTTGAAAAATCAAAGTTGTGGATGAAAAGTTGAGTAACGTGGGTTGACGTGGCGCTTTGATCTCTTTGTAATCCCCGGTTGATTTGAAAGCGAGGTGCACTGATTCGTTTGGCGCTTTATCGCTCCAACAACGTCTGGTGCTTTTACTTAGTGCAGGAGAGTGCGATTAAATCCACCTTAAACAGACAAAGATGTTCCGCTTTCTTATCTCTGGGCTCCCAGCAACCTCTGTCATTTTGCCTGACATAAAGGGAGTCCCGGAGTCTGTAAATATGTCGAGAAATTCAGAGGAAATTACACGTGTGGCGGGATTTTGCCAAACTTGGCAAAAGTACCACGATAGCAACGTGGTGTCTAACCATGTTAAAGCGGAATATTCTTGTTTTCAATGCCAAATATGGTTGCGCCGCTAGAGTAGAGTTTCTGCGTTCAAATGCAAGGGATGTAAATATTCACTGTGATTAGAGATTGGGCCAAGACCACCTAAACCGAGACCGAGAGAAGACCAAGACTCTGAACTGCCGAGACTGAGTCGAGACAGAGTCTGGATCAATTCACGTTTTACACCACATGACAAATAAGTGGAACCTTCAAAGCGTAATCAGCATTAAACATGTTTATTCAATATTTATTCTCTCTTCCATATCTCTAATGAGGAAATCGCTTCACTGGAAGCAGTTATCCAAACTGATCACATTGTACGTTAAACTCAACAAACCACAGTGGCAGAACTCTCCTCAAGACCAAACTCACTGTTCTATTGGCTTGCAGAGTTTTTATTATGTAGAGACATTTTATGGCAAGTCCATGACAAGACCGAGTACAAATACGGCCGTGTCCGAGACAAGACCGAGACTTTTAAAAACTGGTCTTAAGCGCTACAACAATACAATGTTAAGAAAAAATTGAATAGTACGCACAAGTATACTACTAGTACTTTGACATAAGTATAGTCATTACATAAAGTACACTTGGAACATACACTATAACTTTACATATCTTTACTTAATAAAATAACCTTTGGTTATACTTTTTTGGTGATGGATAAGAAAATAAACAGAGGAAGAACATAGAAGTAGACGCTTGTGAGCGCAGCCTGGCATGACGTTGGTAAGCTGGTTAGAACAATCAGATTAGTGTCTAGCCTGCTGTGGAGATTAGCTTTGTCTAATAGATCCTCAACAAAATAACAAAATTGCACTGCTCTCTGCTTTGAAGGATCCCGACAATTGCCTTTTGATGATCCATTTCGTTATATAAGTCTTATATAAGAGAGCTAAAGAAAATCTGAAGAACCACAGGGGATGGTTGGTGTACCTAACCCTTAACTGGTCACACTTTCGTTTTAAACATCTCAGAACAAATTAGATAATTGCTGAGCCCCGTCTTTGCTAAAGTGCCTCAGATTTCTTCTCCCCACACAGCTTCATGTTCTCAGTTTACAAACCCCTGTAAGGCAAATGCTGAGCCATTTAAGTACGACCAGACAAAATCCGTGGAGGAAAAGAAAACACTCCACTTTCCCGCGATAAACCAAAAGCTGTGCTTTAATCTACAAAAATACAAGATGACTGCATTATCTTCATGCTAACTAGCTTTGACTTGCATGAATGGGCTTCTTTCAACTCGTGAGTGGAAACAAATGTCCTTTGAGATAAAGATCCTCCTAGAAAAACCACAACTACAATGGACAGTCTGAATTTTGCACCGTCAATTCAACATGCTCTCAGATCGATGACTGATATGAGCCTAAAAACAAATTCGCATGTAAAAGTCAGTCAGTAATATTGCAGTCATTGTAAGTAGCTAAATCCACGGAAAGTCATTTTGCTGATCTGTTTAACCCTTCAAAGTTTTTTTTTTTCTTTGAATGAGCCAAGTAATGTGGAATTACCAAAATGGATCATCTTAACCAAGTTTCATCCTTCAGCCCGGGCCCAAAGCCTCCTCTTTGCTTCCATTTAATTGTCGGAGGATATTTGAAACATGGTGAACTGGTATTTACCCAGAGTGCAATTCAATTAACTTATTTGAGATGAAGACCTGCTTTGAAGTCAGATGGAGGAGAAAGAGTGGAGCAAATGGAGGCCAATTTCGCCCCGTTCTATCCCGTGTTTTGAACCACATGTTCTAGAGGGACATGGATTTGAGATATTTACTCCAAGGGACCGGAATATGACATAACAGCTTGTATTTAGAAGCTTCTGCAACCACTATAATCATCCGAGGACCATATTTTATTTGATTTGATTTGATTTTGTACTAGTTGACAGACGTCTCTACTGATAACCCTAGACTCATGAACAGCCATTACTCAGTCCAGACTTGTTAGACATGTAATTAACTTTATTGTCAGCATTGAACTTTAATAAACATTATTCTTTTAAACATGTAAATTCTGCTAGGTTTTCTGACAACCTGCTTATACACTGAATTAAGAAAAAGATTCCTGAACCATTGTCTCATTTCATTGCTGTTGTTCATAATTAAAATTTTAAAAATGATTATTTTTTATATGTTTATATGTTATGTTATATTAGATAAATGTGCTGCTACAATTTCTTGCAAAACTTCAAAATTGTTTTAAAATGTTCTGTATCAATGACCAGTGGCGTTGGTGACTTCAGATAATGAATGAATGAATGAATGAATGAATATTCCACGGTCAGCTTTAAGTGCTATTATTGGCAAGCGTTTTGCAACAACAGCAACTCAGCCACGAAACGGAAGACCAAGTAATGTCACAGAGCGGGGTCAACGAAGGTCCATGGTGCATAAAAGTGTCCAATGCTCGGCTGATTCCAAAATATATCTAGCACTAGCCCAACAGCTAGCTAAATTAGCAGTTAGCAGGATAGCATGTTATCTATGTCAATGATATTAGCGGAGATCATCCACAGATTAGTGACATGAAGAAATGACAACATAGACAGATACATGTTTAAATTATGATGTAAATTTGGCCTCATAGAAACAAATCAAAGTTTAGTTATCCCACCAGGGGGCAAAGTTGGCACTGAGTGGCATTTATAGATAAGACACTTCAAGTTTTTCCACACTTCCCTCAAAACGCTGTGGCGAAAAGCAGAAATTTGACCTTCATTGGTTCCTAAACAGGCGGAACTACTTTTTTTTTTGGCACACTCAAGCTTCCTCCCTGGTTGATAAAACGTAATCAGAGTCAGTCAGCAGCACTAGCGCCCTTGACCCGCTTCACATCTGTGGGCACGGCTCAGGGCAGCTAATAGGGGTAGGATAAGGGGCAGATAAGACTCCTCTCTTTCTCTCAAGTGTTCCGTGTGATACGGCGGAAACCATGGCGGTCCTCCAGCAGCAGTTTACCACGTCGCTTGCAATTATGGTTGCTCAAAATGTGGGTTTAGAGCATTTAAAGAGTGAAACAAGAGAATAGGGGAGCGGTGTTCCGTGAGGATAGGGATTCCATGTGACTCATAGCTGGCATGGAAAATATACTCCTGAGATATTAAAAAACATTAAGAGATGTGGGCATGCAACTTCATAAAGAGGTCACTGAATGTGTGCAGTTGTGTGCATGGAAATTTACAGTATATACAAATGCAACTTTAACATCTTTTAATATCACAGCTGGCATTGAAAACAAACTTAGCGATACTTGTAGATACTAAAGTTGCAGTCATATATAAATGTTGTATAGACCAAAGATATCAAGGGAATTTGCTAAGTTGTATACATGCAGGTTCATAAACAACTGCAATTTTAAGATATTTGAATATCAGCATAAAAATTCTGTGATAGATTTGGTATTAAAAGATATAAAGTTGTATATGAACATTTGTGCATGCAACTTAGTAAACAGACCACTGGATTTTGCCAAATTGCATGCATGCGACTTTAAAATCATATCGCATCATGTTATCTTTTATCATATTATCATTCATATTCCACTTGCTAATTCACTACCTGCTAGTTGCTTCTTGTATTTAGGCTGAATTTTTATATGTGAGGTGGTATATAAATGAAGATTATTATTATTGAGAGTTTGAAATAATGATTGGCAATGTACAAATCCCTGTCAATTTTCCGTGAGCACTGCGAACAAAGGTATTGATTATGTGCCAAGTTCAGTACAAAGCAAACATAAGTGATAGATCCATCTTGGAACACGGAGCAGTCCTGTTGGACACAATATTGATTTACAGATTTGTCAGCAGCATATTTTATACTTTAGTACACTACGTTAGTTGCTGATGTAGTCTCCCTGGAGCAACCTGAGGCGGATATCCTAACCGCTAGACCACCATTACCCCTCGTAGTTAGCTAGGTCCTTTCTGTAGCTTGTAGTGTAGCTAACCACTTCATTAAACCAGTAGCTTGGCTGTAACTTAACTACATTTATATCATAATCGACCTTAAAGTAGATCCAAAAGCAATGTAATGAAGAAGCGTGAGAATCCGAACTCTCATACTCCGACCTGACAAGGACAAACCTTTTCCTCACATTGTTCCTCCTTCATTAAGGACTGGTGGTAGGGGACAGTTTTGCACGTGTGTGTGTGTGGGTTTTGCCGAACCCGTCTCGCTCCGCCCACTACCCCCCAACCCAATGCCAAGCAGGGAAGCTCTGTGATCATTTTTCAAAGTCACCAAAAGAGTCATGACACAGCTGGGGGTTTCGGGGCGAGGTTCGAGGAGGCGGGAAAGGGAGAGGGGGCGGAGGGGGGTAGTAACAGAGATTCAGCGCGTAGCAACAGCCTCCCGCTGGGGGCGCTGAGACCCGAGAGCGTCAGCGATTCACACCAGTCAACTCGGCGGGGGCCTTTTCTCGTACGCGAGAAGACTGTCCGATTCGTTACAATTCGTTTCCAGCGCTAGAGAAATCTCAAGAAATGTCCGTTTCGCTTGTCTCATGGTGTGGATTCCTTAGAAGTGTCCGAGAATTGCTATTTAGCCATGAGAAAGCAACAGCTGGCCTCTTATGTGCACACACACACACACGTCTAAACATACACGCATATAACAATAGCGAGAATAATCACTTTGCCCTCCCCAAATTTGGAAGCCAGACGGCAAAGTTACAGTATGATTTTCTCATTTCTCAAACTTGAACAAAAGACATAGAGAGGTATCATGCAGCTGTGCATTAATGGGTAGAAAGAAAAAGGCAAAGTGGAGGAGAGAAAGAAGAAAGAGAAAGAGAGCGAAAACGCCACGCTGAAGTGAGCATCAAAGGGATTGGAACCCAGCATGCTCCTGTAGTGGTGTGTGTGAACTCCCACCCAAAGATCCACACACACGGGCATATTCACACACACACACACACACACTCCTTACCTCCACCCCTCCAGACCGATCCTCGGCAGTAATTAAAAGCGTCTCCCCCACTGCTTTGGCATCTCATTAAACCAGCACTCTCCTCTGCTTTCATCCTTCCATCCATCCATCCATCCATCCGTCTATCTGCTCGTGAATCCACCCGTTCGTCCGTGTGTCCCCCTGGATCGCCCTCGGTCTAATCGAGATGTTTTCTGCAAAAATGGTAGCTGGGGATCATTTAGACAATCTGCTGGTAGTGGACAAAAACATGCAGGAGGATAATATAAATAGGGCAAAACATGAGAGAATTAGTATGTGTGTATATATATATATATATATTTATACACACTCCAATGGTTCCAACTCTTGTTTATATATATAAAGCAGGATATAATTACTATGAAACAATATTTAGAAGTACAGTATTTACAGATGTATTACACTTTTATAAATGTTTTATAAATGTAACTTGCATGCCTTTTAAAGCTCTATTTTTGAAAGATATTTACCATTTTCCAACAGTTACGTAAAAACACTTCATACACAAAGATAAGAAACTTTTAAACAAGTGCAGCATGGTCACTCTCGGGCCCCTGGCACCTGAAAACACCGGGAGTTGATAAGCTAATCTCTCTCTCTCTCTCTCTCTCTCTCTCCATCCTGGCACACTCCAGCACGCTGCACACAGACAATTTACTGCAGTGACTGGGAAGCTACAGTACTGTGCAAAAGTTTTAGGCAGGTGTGAAAAAATGCTGTAAACAATGAATGCTTTCAGAAATATAAATAATGATTGTTTATTTTTATCAATTTACAAAATGCAAAATGAGCGAACAAAAGAAAAATCTAAATCAAATCAATATTTGGTGTTACTACCTTTTGCCTTCAAACCAGCATCAATTCTTATAGGTACACTTGCACAAAGTCAGGGATTTTGTAGGATTATAGTCATTATATTATTTTGTAGGATTATAGTCATTATATTATTTTGTAGTCATTATATAATTTTGTAGGATTATAGTCATTATATTATTTTGTAGTCATTATATTATTTTGTAGGATTATAGGATTATAGATCTGTGGTTAGTTCTCCAAGATGTTTGGAACAACCTACCAGCCGAGTTCCTTCAAAAACTGTGTACAAGTGTACCTAGAAGAATTTAGCATTTTGTTGATTGATGAAAATAAATGATTAACACTTCCATTTTTGAAAGCATTCTTTGTTTACAGCATTTTTTCACACCTGCCTAAAACTTTTGCACAGTACTTTATCTTAAAACTTATAATTAAAAGTAGCTAAGCTACAGCCAAACCACTTTTAAAATGAACAATGAAAAAGATGCTAATTAAAACAACATAAGGCGAGTTATTACTGTATATAACACTCCAGATTGGCCATAACATGAGTTGAGTTAAAAGATATATAGCAAAATATATAAAAATATATAAATATAAAAGTGAGTGATAATTTGTCATTGTGAACACACCACAGCACACAGTGAACCATAAAGAAATGTCATCAATGCATTGGGGCCATCTGTGAAGAAGCAGTGTGTAGCTTCGGCAGCGCCCGGTAAGCAGGGGAAGGTACCTTTCTCATGGGTACCTCAGCGGTACCTTTACCGGTCCGGGAATTGAACCGGCGACCGTTGGATCACGGGTCCAACTCCCTAACGTTTATGCTACCAACAGCATCTAGTATGTAGTAGCTACAGACGTTGCATGCACAGATACTTGTACTCTTCTGTCCTCTCTCTCTTTATTTCTCTCTTTCTCTCTCTCTCTCTCTCACACACACACACACACGGACGTGCATTCTGTTTAACACACTAGCCTTGCAGGGGTGACATTCCAATAACAGGTCACCGTGACGATAAATAACCATCTCCTTCTCCGTGGCCTCCCTCTCTCTCTCTCTCTCTCCTCCCCCTCCCACACAGAAAAGGCACAAGCTGGGTCTGTGCCAAACGCAAAGTAGCTAAGTGATGCTCCCTCTCTCTCTCTCTCGCTCTCGTGCGCGCTCCCTCGCTCCTTTTTTCTTTGAGGAAGTCTTTGAAGTCAGCAGGGGGCCCTGTGCTCTCACAGTGATGGTAACGAACGATACTTTAAGCGATTCTTTTTTATCCGGCTAGCTTAATGAAAGATTAATGGGTTTGATATTTCCCTTGTTTATGTTTTATTTAAAAAGTAAGCCATAGTCCTTGGAACCCGTTATAATAAAATAAAAAATAAAAAGGTTTTTTGGCACTGCCAGTGATGGTTTTTACGGATCGGCGACGCCCTCGCCTTTTATTCATACAAACGTAAATCTGATAGTGCTGATTGGACTATCTGAGTGTGTATAAGTGTGTGTATGACTGTATGTGTAGGGGGGTGTGTGTGTGTGTATGAGTGTTTGTGTGTGTGTGTGTACCATGTTTTTATGCATTGTGGGGACCTTTTTGGGCCTTTTTGTCCCCTAAAATCACTTTTGATCATTTATTATGGCTTTGTGGGGACATTTGAGAGGTCCCCATGAGGAAAAATGACTTTAGACTATAGAAAATGTACTTGTTTTATTTGAGACACGTAAAAGGGTAAAAGATGTGCTTTTGGTTACTGAGGTTGAGGTTAGGGTTCGGATTAGTATTAACTGTGGAATTATATACATCTAGTCATTATGGGAGTCTATGGAAGGACCTCACAAAGATAGTAATACGCGACTGTGTGTGTGTGTGTGTAGGGATGTAGATGAGTTTTTGCAAAACCTTGCATTAGACAGTGAAACGTGCTTCTTTTTCCATGTTTCTTTCTTTTGTTTTCTTTCTTCCTCTTCATCTCTTTCTGTCTTTCTTTCATTTTCTATGTCATTCTTTCTTTCGTTCTTTCATTTTCTCTTTCTTCATCTCCATCTCTTTCTTCCTTTTATTTGGGTCTTTCTTTCCCTCCTTCTCTTTCTTTCTTTCTTTTTCTCTGTCTTTCTTCCTCTCCATCTTTCTCTCTCTCTCTGCCCTTCTTTCTTTGCAGCTTAATTATACACAGAAGTCGCCTCAGTGTTCTTGATGTAAAGTTGCCTCGTTAGCTTCGCCCCACTCTCATGGCAGGTTCTCGCTGGCAGTTTTGGTGACGGTTCGGAGCCAATTTTTGGCACCGTTACCGGTTCCTTCTACAGAGTAAAACATGAAATCAGCATTGGTACAGTGATGCGGTAAAGCACAAGAAGTGTCTTGTTAGTGTAACGGTTGGGGAGTTTGCCTCATTATGGGAGGATCGTCGGTTCAAGTCCTGGACCAGTAGAGGTACCGCTGAGGTACTCATGAGGAAGGTACCGTCCCCGGTGTTGTTTTAGCATGTTGCTGAGGGAACACTGCCGAATGCATGTACAACGATCTGGAACAATCTCCAGAATATGACACGAGAGAGCAGCTGAGGCCAACAGGCATGGTGAACATTAAACAAGCATTTGGTCAGCTGAATTTATCAACGTCGGTCCCTATAGAAACGGGATGCGACGGCGTGACATAAGCATTTCATCTTTGTCTGATCTGTCACTGAATGGGTTGTAAAACTCCCAAATTTCCTGTCATTATTAGGAGAGTAATTAAACTGTCAGCAGTGTAAAATAGTGTGTGTGTGTGTGTGTGTGTAGCGGGGAAATGAATCAACCCTTAAAATGTGAAAAATGGAATCTAGTCACAGATGCCTCCGAAGCAGCTGTCGCCATTTTCTCTAAGCTCCAGCCAACTCAGAGGTGTGTGTGTGTGTGTGTGTGTGTGTGCTATGTATGTTATACTGTGGTGTTTAAGGCTATGCATGCTGCTGGCACCTGTTTCTGGCACATGCTGTAAATCTGTCTGTGCACGTGTTTCTGTGTGTGTGTGTGTGTGTGTGAGTGTATGAGTGTGTGTGTGTGTGGACATGTATTTATCGCATTGTGGGGACCTTTTGTCCCCTAAAATCACTTTTATCTGTTTTTTTTTGTTTTGTTTTTTTTAACTTTGTGGGGACATTTGAGAGGTCCCCATGAGGAGAAATGACTTCATAGAAAATGTGCTTGTTTTATTTGAGAAACTAAAAGAGGTAAAAGATGTGCTTTTGGTTGCTGAGGTTAAGGTTAGGGTTAGGATTAGGTGTAGCTGTAAAATTATGTACTTTAGTCATTATGGGAGTCTATGGAAGGACCTCACAAAGGTAGTAATACAAGACTGTGTGTGTGTGTGAGTGTGTGAGTGTGTGAGTGTATGAGTGTGTGAGTGTGTGAGTGTACGAGTGTGTTCGTGTAGGTGTATGAGTGTGTGTGTGTGTGAGTGTGTGAGTGTATGAGTGTGTGTGTGTATGAGTGTGTGTGTGTGAGTGTGTGAGTGTATGAGTGTGTGAGTGTATGAGTGTGTTCGTGTAGGTGTATGAGTGTGTGTGTGTGTGTATGAGTGTGTGTGTGTGAGTGTGTGAGCGTATGAGTGTGTGTGTGTGAGTGTGTGAGTGTGTGAGCGTGTGAGTCTGTGTGTGTGTGTGTGTCTAGAGTGGGAGATATATGAGTATATGGTTAAGGGCCTGAGGGTAATGCCTCACTTTCACTCAACCACTTGCTTTATCATGTCTTCCTTTCATCCACCTCTCTCTCTCTCTCTCTCTCTCTCTCTTTCTCTGTCCTTCTTCCTCTTCATCTCTTTCTTTCTTTCTCTCTCTCCCCTTCTCTCCCTCTCTCTCACATTCTCTATCATTCTTCCTATCCTTCTTTATTTCTTTCTTAGATTTTTTCTGTCTTTCTTTCTATTCAATGCTTTCTTTTGTTCTTTCTTTGTCCTTCTTACTCTCCATCTTTCTTTCTCTTGTTCTCTTTCTCTGTCTCTTTTCTTTCTCTTTCTCAGTCCTCTGTCAGGTCCATCTTTCTATCTTTCTTTCACTCTCTCACTCTCACTTCTAAGACATATCTATCTATCTATCTATCTATCTATCTATCTATCTATCTATCTATCTATCTATCTATCTACTCTCTCACGTCTCTCACTTCTCTCTGTCTCTCAGTCTGCTGTATTAAATGGTCATATCAAATGCTTATTTAGATGACAGTACATCACTGTTAAGCTCTTGCACATTTCAGCAAACTTGCTGATAGACGTACAGCAAAACACACACACCAAACACACACACTCACCCACATGCTTACACACTCACCCACACACACTCACCCACATGCTTACACACTCACCCACACACACTCACCCACATGCTCACACACACCCACATACTCATACACACATATACACAGTCTGCAGTTAGCATGTCATTATTATATCTGATACCCCGTAACTGCATTCCTTTCAGTCCTGGCCTTAGTTGACACCTGTGTTACACACACACACACACACACACAGTCTTGTATTACTATCTTTGTGAGGTCTTTCCATAGACTCCCATAATGACTATATATATATAATTTTACAGCTACACCTAATCCTAACCCTAACCTTAACCTCAGTAACCAAAAGCACATCTTTTACCTCTTTTAGTTTCTCAAATAAAACAAGCACATTTTCTATAAAGTCATTTCTCCTCATGGGGACCTCTCAAATGTCCCCACAAAGCACAAAAAACAGATAAAAGTGATTTTCGGGGACAAAAAGGTCCCCACATTGCGATAAATACATGGACACACACACACACAGCTGCCAGAGAGAGAGAGAGAGAGAGAGAGAGAGAGAGAGAGAGAGAGTAAGAAAATGACAGTGAGAAAAGAGAGTGAGCCAGAATTAAAAAGAGTGAGAGAATGAGAGAGGCACAGTAAGAGAGACAAAGAGAAAGGATGAATGAGAAAGAGTGAGAGAGTGAATGAGTGTGAGAAAGAGAAGAAGAAAAAAGAGAGAGAATGAAAAAGGAAAGAAAGGAAGAAAAAGAGAGACTGCCCTCTATGTCTTCTTCCTTTCTTTCTTTCTTTCTTTCTTTCTTTGCCCTTCTTTCTCTCCATCTTTCTTTATTTCTTTCTTATTGCCTATGTCCTTCTTTCTCTCTGCCTTTTTCTCTTTTTTCTTCCCTTTCTTTCTTTTATCAAGCCGCTCATATCCCCCCACATCATAACTCTTGTCGAATAACAATACGAGAGATAATAAAGTTCCCTCTTTCATTTGAACATGTATTTTCGGCTCATCCGAGGCATCCGTCATGCCAACGTGAGCTCAGCTGTAATACCTCCGGTTATTATCTTAAGATCCACCTTCACTTGTTTACTTTTTAAGTGAGCCACGCCGGTCGCTAACCTCCCACAGCAAACACACCCGTCTCTAACCATCGCTGACTGCACGTTATCCGAGGCCCGTCTGCCGCTCTGACAGTGTCTTTAGCGGCGGAGTTACGACGGGCGTGTCGCGGCCCGCCAACGCTAAACACAATTTCTTTTCCTGAGACAACGTTTTTGTTTCTGAAGAAAGGACGAAGCAGGTGTTCTCTTTGTGTATCGCCGGCAGATGAGATGTTTCTTTACTCTCTGTTTGCGGTTGAAACCGTGGTGCCCGTATTGCACTCAGAAAAAGGCCCTGCGACGACAACGCCCCGGAAAGAGAACACGGGATTTAGTTTCATTTACTTTCCTGACTCTATGAGTGAGTATCTAATAAATGAGCTTGAAGTCAGCAGCGGAGTGGGAGGATTAGCAGAGGAAGGAAGTAAACGCTGCTTTATATTTTCTTTTCTTTTAAATATGATGAGCGACGACTCCAACGTAATGTGTTTATTGTTTTTTCATTCGTTCATTTAAACAAAAAACCCTTTTTAGTTATTCATTTCCAAAACAATTTGAATTACACTCATCTATCTACCTATTCATCCATCTATCTATCTATCTATCTATCTATCTATCTATCTATCTATCTGTCTGTCTGTCTGTCTGTCTGTCTGTCTATCTCTTTGTCTTTCTATCTCCTCTCCCTGTCCTCCACTCATCCTCCTCTTTTTCTTACACTCTTTCACTCGTTCTTTTTCTCTTTCCCTCTCTGTCTCCTGCCTCTTTACTTCTCATCTTTTCTATCTCTCTGTATTTCCTTCTCTCATCCTTCTCCTCCTCTTCTCCTCCCCTCTTCTCATCCTCGTCCTCCTCCTCTTCTCCTCCTCCTCCACTCCTCCTCTCATCTTCCTCCTCTTCTCCTCCTTCTCCTCTCCTTCTCTCATCCTCCTCCTCCTCCTCTTCCCCTCCCCTCTTCTCATCCTCAACTTCCTCCTCTTCACCTCCTTCTCCTCTCCTCTTCTCATCCTCCTCCTCCACTCCTCCTCCACTCCTTTTCTCATCTTCCTCCTCTTCTCTTCATTCACTCCTCCTGCCCTCCTCCTCTCATCCCGCCGTTCTCCGTCTCCATCCTCTGATCTCGTGGCAGTGCCAGTCCCCCGGTGAGCTCAGACTCTACAGAAATGGGAAGTGGAAATGAGAATGAGAGTTTCTGCTTCAACACATTCACGTGCTGCCATCTCGCTTTCCACCCTTCTGTCTTACTCTGTCTCTCTTTCTCCTCTCTCTCTCCCCCCTTCTTTCTCAATTTATCTCTCTCTCTCCATCTCTCTCCCTCTGTCTTTCTCTCCTCTCTCTCTCTTTTTCATCCATCTATCTCTCTTTCTCTCTCTCTCTCTCTCTCTCTCTCTCTCTCTTTCTATCTCTCCTCCCCCGTCTCTGTCTTGCCCCGTCTCTCTTTTCCTTCTCTTCCTCTCTCTCTCTCTCCCTCCCTCTTTCTCACATTTTCTCTCTGTACGAGGAAGAGTGGGAGAGAGAAAGAATGCAAACCCCTTTGAAGTATCGCAACACAGACAGCATGACCTAGAATGTGTGTTTGTGTGTATAAGTGTGTGAGAGAGAGATAGAGAGAGAGCAAAAGAGAAGGATGGAGAGGGATAAAGCAAAGAGATTGAGAAAGTGAAGAAAAGGAAATGAATCCATTCTTTAAAACCAGCTGTAAAGTGTATGAAAGCGTATATAATGTATGGGTGATGCGGTAAAGGGGAATAAGGGGTGTATGTGTGTGCGTGTGTGTGTGTGTGTGTGTGTGTAGTGCCATGAAGAGCCATCCCCGCCACTAGGCAACAATGGGTTCCACAGCTCTGGAATTCTGATGGCTTTTCATTATCTGAGCACTTTGCAGTGAGGATTAAGCAGAAGGGCAGATTAGTGTGTATATGTGTGTGTGGTTGTGTGTGTGTGTGTGTGTGTATTTTTGGAGGATTAGAGAGGGGGGCAGATTAGACCTATACAATCCCACAATCCTGCTCTGCTAAGTCACCGTGGAAGACATCCCTCGTCTTTCCCTCACACACGCACACACACACACACACACTTTTCCTCAGTCATTAAGAAGTTCCTTGCAAACACAGCTTAACACTAAACCTTGAGGTCAGTCTGCGGCAGAAACAGATCCAGTTTCCTCCTTAACACACCAGCCCTGTTAAAACGCAGCTGTGGAGTTTTCACACCGAGCGAGATCCTGTTCTGGTTCTGGTTCTGGTTCCAGTATATCCAGAAAATAAATAGCAAACCGTGAAGACATCATAAGTAGATGGATTCTTTTCTCCACCGCCATATTGATATCCACTTTAACAGCATCCAGAAAATCCTGCCAAAATTTTTGATGAATTTCATAGAAATGTTGTGTATGAGAGTAAACTGTAAAACAGTTTGACGTTGACACAGTTTTAGAAGTAGAAGTATAAACGATAAAACATGAATATTTTGTCTGACTGTAAGTAAAGCACGGCTGCGTCAAAAAATAATGTAACAAAATAATGTAACAAAATAATGTGAGTTTATTTTTATAGCAAATATTGGTTAAAAATATTGGTTATCGCTGTTTTCAATAGGTAATAATCTGTATTGCTATTAGTATCGGCCTTGAGAAAAATATATTGGTTTATCCATAATTTCATTTTTACAGCAGACCCATATCGTTCAAACTATCGGTCACTAATAACCATTATCAATCCCTTGAAAAAATATATTGGTTGATCCATAGTTTAGCTTTCAAAATATTGGTCACTCTCCTTGGATAGTTATAATTAGTACCGGTATCGGCCCTTATGAAAACCGTATCGGTAACTCCCATGAATCTTGTTTTGTCATTCGTACACTCGCTTTATCGTCTGAGCGCTTTCACAGTGCGATCATCAGTCATGAGATGACATATTGTAATCTATTCTCGTCTCAGCGTCTGGAAAAGCGACCTATGATGCAGGCAGAAGAATGGGACACATTATAAATATGAAACGGATATAAATCTTGACCCGTGTGTGTGTGTGTGTGTATCTGTCTGTGTGTGGCTGTGTGTTTTTAGAGTGTGTGTTTTTGGTTTGAACATTAGCTGTGTATTTACAAAAGCCCGGTTCCTTTACCTTGTTTACTTTCTCTCAAGAGCTCCTTCACAAGGTGCAGACATCAAAGTGAGACTTCACACACACTCACAACACAACACAACACAACACACACACATATGCATGCTCGGCAAGCGCGAGATCAGGTGTATGTAAATCTCTCAGACGCTCTTTCTTCTCCCCGTCGCACCTTCCCCGGCGTTCCTACCTCGTTCTTCTTTTTTTATCTATTTTCACTCCCTTTGTCAACATCTGTCTTTCTCATTTCTCACGTATCCTCCTCGTGAGAAAAGAGGACGGCAACGGCAAATACAGCCCCGTCCCACCTGACCCCTCTTTTCAACGCGCTCTCCTTCTTTATGGGTTCACAATAAACAGTCAAGAAAGTCTCTTCTTTTTCTCGTTCTCTCTTTCTCTCTCTTTCTCTGCCTGTCTGTCTTCCACCATTTCTCTCTCTCTCGTTTTCTCTCTCAAGCAACAACCTGCTGCTGCTGTCACTCTTAAAGTGTTGGTTGATCACAGGGTTTTGGAGTTGTGTGTGTGTGTGAAACATCACCACCGCTCCACATTCTTCAGTAATGACTCTTATGAGTCTCACCTGTGATAATTGCAACTAAATTTTGACAGACACACATTCGGATAATGAATGAATGAATAAATAAAATCTAACACCATAACGGTACAGTGACGACACGATACAGACACTTACGATACATTGACGATGAGTTGAAATTAAATTCCAGAAGAAAAAAAAATCCAAGATTAAAGTTGTAAAATTCTCTGACATTATGAAGTTGTACATTTAGAGAAAGAATTTACAATTTTTGAGATTTGCGAGGAGAAATGGTGAAATTCATGAGTAAAAAAACTCAGATATTCTCTGAAACTGTAAAGTTATAAATTTGCAAGAGAAAAATAAAATATTTACATCATAAATTTATGAGAAAAAAATGTGGGCTATTTTCTCAAATTAAAACAATAATTTTATGAGAAAAAAAGTCAGAGATTCTTATAAATAAACAAGAACAATTTTACAACTTTACAGTGTAAAGTCATAAAATAGGCCTTTTCAGTGTCAGAGAATATACAATTTAAAAATGGACTTTTCCCTCTTTTCACAGATTATTGTTTTTATTCACACAGATGGCAACAGCAATGTGAGTTTCTATATCGTGATAAATATCAAGATCAATGAAACATTGTGATAATATTTTGGACCATATCGCCCAGCTTTAGCGTGAACCGAAAAGGAATTTTCTTTTGGGATTGATTATCCACGTCATTAGGGTTTGAGCTTTAAATAATGTTTAACGTCCAGATTAGAATCAGACTTTTAAAAACCTGAAGTCTGATCTAAATTTCACTTTAATTTCCGTCTATGATATCATCATCATCATCATCATCATCATCACCACAGCTGCGTGTCACATTTTCCCACAGTCGCTGAGTGTGAGATAAAGTTCTCGGCACACGACAAGCTCCGGGGTTAGAATGCTGCAATTCCAGTTTAGGTCAATAATTCAGACTAGCTTTAGATCAGACAGGTTTATTAGTGAATTCGATGACTGTGTGAATGGAAGATCCTGAGCAGATGTGACAGTTTAATTGATGTCAGGTGTTGAGTTACAGTCTGTAAGAGAAGAAGTTACTCGTCACAACTTATATAAACCCGTTCAGATGAGCGTTAAAATCTCGTCAAGAACCTGTCCTGGACGAATGAGAACCTGATTCAAATTACAGTGGGTATTGGGAGGGTCTGACCTCCCAGATCTAGACCCAGACCCGGCCAAAGAGGCACAAACAACAGTTTTGGGATGTTGAAACATTCAGGATATTCTTCTGTTACAGTACAAATATGTCCCCTTCCATTCTCACCATGCAGGAACGTACTAATGCAACAGGATTTTAGACAGCTCTAGCATGGATCGTACCAGTTCCTAACCTCCTCAGTGTTACTAGAAGCAGCAACTTGTCGATTCAATCACATCGTGTTGGTTGGTGTTGTCCGTCATGCTGCTGTTTGACGCGTATTGGTGAATGTCAAAGTCAAAGTAAACTTTATTGTCATCTCTGCTATATACTGTACAGATACATAGAGAGACGAGACGACGTGGCTCCAGTTTTAACAGTGCAGTAGGAAATAGGGAACAAAGAACAATTAAGGCACATGGAATAAACAATATACAAATAGAATACAAAATATACATTTTAAACTAGACATGGAATAATAAATATAACTTTAACCTAGAATTAGAAATAGAGGTAGAGGTAGATAGAGAGACAGTTAGGATGCAGTATTACCTACAAAAGTGGAAATTGACTTTTACACTGGATGTGCAAGAGGTTATAACAGTTATAATATGAAAAAATTCTAAATCCAGTCTATTTATACATTCAACGTTCGATATTTGTGCAAATAAGTGGCGGCAGTGCAGAAATTATTATTGCAGTTTTGTATCAACAGTCATTTGAGGAGGAAATAGTCTGTATAGCAGCATGTATATCACAGCGACGGTGATGTGTAAAGTGCAGTGGTGCAACAGAGTCAGTTAGTTCACGGTCCGGGTGTGTGTGGGGGGGGGACGTGTGAAGGCAGGAAGTGTGTTCACTAACCTGTGGTTAGTTAGTCAGCTAAGATGTGGAAGCTGTATGCATAAAGGCAGTAGCTGCTCATCACCTCCAAAAACTTGGCCTCAGAAAGTGGGACCCCTCTCAAATCCCAAATTTCTTTCTTTTAGGAGACTCAAAACTACCCAAAAAACCCATACACACTCACATTCATGCACACACACGTAAACCATCTTGCAGATTTGTGTTTGGACTTGGGAGCTCATCTCCGCGTTGACTCTAATCTCTTAAATAGCTGATCATTTGTGTAAATACGGCATCCGCTTTTTTATTTCTTTAATGTAAGAACATTTTCCCCCATCTTTTCCTAAATCATTTGTGTAACCTCCGTCTGAAAGTGCGTATTTACTCGTAATGAATAACATCTTTGAAGATGAAAGATAAAAACCTCGATCCACCCTCTAATAGCAATCATCAGCTTTTAAGAGACGTTTCCAACAAAAATGCTCCGCTGGGTGTAAACAGTCTTTTGCTTAATCTTTAATGAATTTTCAGTTCTGATCTTTCTAATCTTGGGCCTAACCTTATTTTATCAGCTTTTTTTGTGTGATAATCTCCCAACCATAACAAACCCAAATGGACGATAGAATTTGAATTGTGCGGCTTGTGCTGCTACTGTTACAGGTTTTTACAATTATTTTCACAAATTTTCAAAATCGAAGCATTAAACACATTCATCATGTGCATATGTGACCCGATCTGCCGTAATGAGTCGGAAGTCGGCGTTCTATTTATTTAGATACGGGCCGATTATGTTGAAAAACATCAAAAATAACGATTCTTCTTTTTTGGTCTTATATGAAAGAAAAGGTCTTCAAAATTAATCTGGTCTCCGAAAAGAAAAAAACGATACTTTTGAAGTTTTTCAACATAATCGGCCCGTATCTAAATAAATAGAACACCGACTTCCGACTCATTACGGCAGATTAGGTCACATATATAAAAGAATTACACTGCCCTCCAAAAGTTTGGAAATGCCCCTGGCAAAGTGGGGTTTTGGACAGTATTGCCATGAACCCTTTTTAATTTGTGATAATTTTGCACTGATAAGGAACAACACAAACTACGAAAACGTATTTTATTACATAAACAGTTTATTAAACAGTTTATACATAGAAAATACTTCAATTTTGGATTCATCAAAGCATCCACCATTAGCAGCTGTTAAAGCTCTGAATAATCTGGGCATCCGAGCTGTCAACGAACCGATCAATTGTTGAAGCTATTACGGTGTGCTGACCCAAAAATCTATTAAAAGATTTCCAAACTTTTGGAGGGCAGTGTACATTTAAAACGCAAAACTTACTGCAGTGTTTTGCATTCAGCCCATCAGTGTGTAGCTCTAAAGCAGAGTTTTGATCCAAAAATTTCCCTTTGACAATGGTTTATATAGTCTCAAATTAACCGTGTGCTTTCTAAAGAGGTTTGTGATGGTTTTTGTAGGGATGCACTGATCCAGCTTTTTCCGATACTGATGCCGATACTTGAGCTTTGGGTATGGGGCGTTCCCGAGTACGGATTCGACAAGAGTTTTTAATGAATAAGTTGTGTATTTCTCTGTGGAGAGGAGATTTTGTTCTGCTTAAGAAAATACTTGACTTAAATACTGTATTCCTTTAGTAATAATTACTAAAGATGGAACCGATCCGATATAAGTGATTAAGTGAGTGATTATTTGTCATTGTGAACACACCACAGCACAGCACACAGTGCACCACAACCAAATGTGACCTCTGCATTTAACCCATCCGTGAAGGAGCAGGGGGCAGCTAACAAGCGCCCGCAGAGCAGTGCTTGGGGATGGTACCTTGCTCATGAGTACCTCAGTGGTAACTTTACCAGCCCTGGATTAACCTCGACCTTCTGATCCGCGGGGCGAACACCAAGCTTATTCGCCGCCAACTGCTTTAACGCTGTGGATGGGATATTGGTCCGATAACAATAAACCAGCTTTACCGCAGTAACCATACAGAACCAATTAAGCGTGTGCACATTTGCAGATCAACCCCATAGATCAGCACAAAGCCTCCAAAACCCGATCCAGCTCTTTGAGTGGTTATGGGACCGATATCTGACCCACGTATCGGCTCGGTGCATCCCTAGGTTTTTTTGTGCCATCTTGCGCTGGTGTTTTGGGGGTTTTATATGAAGTGATGATGTAACGGTTAGGCATTTAACGTGACCTTGAGGAAGATGCGCGGTTGAATCCCAAACAGGTAAGCGTGCCACTGAGGTGGTACTCATAAACGCTGCTGCCTGGTTGCTGCCAAAATTAAAGCTGACCACTGTTCCTTCACGGATGGTCCATATTTGGTTGTTCTGCACTGTGTGCTGTGTTCACAATGACACATAATATAGGGTTTTGCACAAAAATGTGCATACGAAATCAGAAAATTTGAACATGTGTTTGTAAAGCTCATAGTCATCAGGTGAAAATTTGTCATGGTTTTGGGATAATTCTGAAAAAAGACACCACATTTGCCAACACAAAGGCTTCGACAATTCCATATATTCCACTTTGGAGTCATTATGGATTAAGACTTGTTGTGAAGTGTTGGCCGACTTTAAGGAGCTCACTTTGGGTATCAGGGCAGGTGTGTGTGTGTAAGTGCATGTGAGTGTGTGTGTTAAAACAGGTCTGATCAGACGGCTGCTACAAAAGTGAAATATGTGTTTAGTTCTTTGCCTGCGAGGCATTCAAGTCCCTGCAACTTCCCCACAATACTCCAACTTAAGCTTTTAAAGCAGAGAAGTGTTTTCTCTTCTTCTTCCCTTTCTTCTCCTCATCTTTTTTGTTATGTTTTTATCTTACACACAAACATTTGGGATGTGGACATGGGTTGAATCAAGTAAGACCAGGTCTGGTAAGGGGATAAAAAGCTGACTCTCCAAGCCTGACAGGTCTTCAACTTTCAGTTTAATTAATTTGCTGATGGGGGAAAAAATCCTGTTTTGAGGAACGCAACAGATCTGGCTTTGAGGTTGTGTGGGTGTGTGTGTGTGTGTGTGACAGAGGAGAGAGGCCGTGATATCTCTGTAAGCACTCCTCTTTCCAACCTCCCTCTCTTATCTTTTTCAGGCTCTATTTCCTTCTTTTCATTGAGTGTGTGTGTGTGTGTGTTAGGGGGTGTATCATGTGATCAGGTGAGGATGTAGACGTTTTAAGTGATACGTGATCCTAAGTGTTGGAAAAAGGTTAAACTGGCCCATGAACGTACACCCACGTAAACACACACTGACACACACAGAGCAAGTGTGTGTAAATAAAACAATGTCGCTCTGTTTTCCAGCTGTCATCATCAGGGGTGTAGATGCCTGGGTTTGTGTGTGTGTGTGTGTGTGTGTGTGTGGCATTGAGGAAGTGACAGTCCTCACATCAGCGTCTTCAAGTCACATATCTGCCAACCTCCCAGGGGTCTTTCATACTCCACATCTCTCTCTCAACTGTCAAGGTTTCGCCTCTCTGAACACACACACACACACAACAGATGACTTCACCGGGCTGCTCTCATCTCCCTAAATCATTCTGTAGCCGACAGCAAGGCAGACAGGCGCTCTGAGGGCCAGTGCTAGTGACTCAGTGGTTTAAACTGCTCCTGTAGTTTAAGGGCCTCAAAAGTTCAAAATCCTCCGCAAAAAATGGGACATAACACTCAGCGATGTGTGAAATTTAAGTCGTGATTTGGCATTGTGAACACAGCACACGGCAACCGAATGTGACCTCTGCGTTTGACCCACCTGTGAAGGAGCAGTGGGCAGCGTTTTTAGGCAGCGCTCGAGGAAGGTACCTTGCTCACGAGTACCTCAGTGGTACCTTTAATGAAGCGGGACTTGAACCAGCAACGCTCGGATCATCGGGCCAACTCCCTAATCGTTATGCTACCGACTGCCCCGGTACCAACAGCTACCACCCAAAGCAACAAAACATATTAATCAAGTTGATAACGCACACGCAAACACACTGCAATAACTTTCATCACAATGACAAACGTTTTGGTTACTCCATGCACACGTGACGGTGATTTCTGCCACAATTTGGTCATCACCGTTTTTCGGGTGAAAGAAACTTTAACGGACGGGTCAAATGCAGAGGTCACATTTTGTTGAGGTGCTGTGCTGTGTTCACAGTGACAAATAAACACTATCATTATACACTTAAATTATACTTTTTCTCTGTATCTTATAATGTAGCTAGCTCCTTGTAAAACCTTAACATTTCTTAATTACTAGGCACAGTATCATCTTGAGGTGGACGCCCCTTTGAGCTTTTCATGTGTAAAAAAGAACATGGAAGAGAGAGAAAAAAGACAGTAAAGACGCTGGCTAAGCACCTTCTCATACCCCCCAGTGCCAAGCAGATCTTGCCCTCTGCAGATCAAACACTTGGCAAATGATGAGTCTCTCAGCAGGACCTCTGTATTTTTTTATACTCCACATACATTAAAGGGGCTCTTTGCCCAAAAAAACGGCTAAAGTGACTTATGTTCAAAGTCCTCGCTGACTTTCTTATATTTCCAGCCACATTTAATTTTGGACGGAGACCGCTCAGGTTAGAATTGTGACCCTCCACGGCAAAACCAGTCGCTTGTCGCAACGGAGGTTTCCGAGAAAAATGAGCGTTTATGTTGCGTGGGGTAAAATTTTGGATTTTTTGTTTTTAGTGTTTTGAAACAGTGGAAGGTCTATACTGTACTGTTGTGAATAAATTTGGCTGAAAAACTTACCCTTTCCATCCTAAAAACGGGACTTTCTTGAGGTGAGGAATTCAATTCCAGCAGAATGTTAAAAGTTTCTGTTTTGACCGCTCTACTTCAATATTTACGCTAAATCCACTGGTTGACTAGCGTGAAGATATTTCTCCGGAATCCATCTCCGTCTCCCGAGTTCAGTTAACCTAACGCAGGTAGGCTATCCGTGTGGCTGTGAATGCAGCGTAGGCTACCGTAAATGCAAACGTAGCCGCGACCGCACCAAGCGTCTGTGAGTGCTACGGCGATAGTCAACTTCAAAGGCAGATTTCTCCGTTTCTCACTTGACGTGACAGGAGAAACCCGACTCCTTTGAATGTTGATATCTCAGTCATATGTCGTCCCATTCATTCCATATAGGTATCATTTTGAAACTTGATTTATGCCCTTTCATGAAAACAATTTTGAAAATTTGTGACAAGCGACTGGTTTTGCTGTGGAGGGTCACAATTGTCGTCCAGCGAGTCAGATTGAATCAAGTTTTGTTTATCCTACCAAATTTGTTTAAGTGGATGTAAACTTAAGAGGGGTAAAGGGCCTCGTTCACTGTTTTTAAGAAGAAATTAGTTTTTATGAAGATTCTGACATTCACTAGTGATTTCTAATTAAAGACTTGTTCCTAAGTAGGAAATGAATCTAGAACTGCTAAAAGCACTGCAACACACATTTTAAAGTTGTTGTGTTTTTTACATTTACCGCAGTACTTAAGTTGAAATCCGTTTGACAATTAGAACAGCGCTAGGCTCGTCCAAGTCACTTCTCTCTTGCTAGCCAATCAAAATTGAGGAAGAGGCGGGACATACACAGTCAAGAACTCACTACAAATGGTGGCGTTTGACGTGGCTAAAACTCTGTTTACGTGTAAACAAAAGACCCAAATGTATAAAAAAAAATCTGCATATGTGTAAACAGGGTTAGAGTTACAATTATTGGAGTTATAACGCCCTCTGTTTGATCGATTTGTTTGACACGGTTTACACAGCACCATATTTTGGACAGTTGACCATATTTTGGACATATTTTTGAATAGCTTAAACTATGTTGGAACCCTAAAAGAGAGAAGTTAAAGAGACTCATTGATCAAATCATTTTCGTAGTGATATTGTTGCATAGTGCACTGTTCTGACATGTGCATTGAAATGTGCACCACACACACACTCTCTCGTTTTGTTATCTTTGTGAGGTCTTTCCAATGACTTCCATAATAACTACCTAACACTAACCTAAATTCAAATCTTTTACTTCTTTTAGTTTCTCACCTCAAGCTTGCAACCTTTGGCCCTCACTTCTATAAATATGTCCTGACAAAGCCAAAAATATGAGCCTTTAAGGGAACAATCAAGTCCTCAAAAAATCCCAAAAAGCCTGCCCAACCCAACACACACACACACATGCCATTGCGTGTTAAGTCAGTCTGTTTTTACCAGAGTTACTACGCCCAGAGGCCATGCTCACCTGTGTCTATACACACAGCGGCTCAGAATCCGAGGCAACGTTTTTCCCCCCCTCTCGATACAAGGGCTTATAAAAGCCCATTCACCAGCTCTATACGTTCATTCTATACACAGTCTTCAATATGAACACACACTTAAAACACTCTTCAAAAAACCTTGATTTTCAGAAGATGTGACCTTCTCCAGGTCAAGCCGGGAGATTACGAGGGGAGTAACGGCGTCGGAAAAGGCCTTTTATGGTGCGGCTGGACGAGATGCAAGAAAGCAAAGCAAACCGGATCAGCTTTGAACATCGAGTCCTGCCGTTACGGGCCGAAGCTTCTTAGAGCGGCGTCTCTTTTGAAGTTGTGCGTTTTTTTCTCCCCTTCATTATCAACTTACATAATCCTAACTCAACTCTTGCATGAGAACGTGGAAACGCCACTTTGTAAACTTTCTCGAAAAATAAAAAAATAGATACCCTCAAAGCTTTGACTTTAAAGGGGAACTTGAATGCAACCACAACAGAGTCATGGGGGCCGGAGTCACACGCCTGTTAGTGCCTGGTCCGTGTCTGAAGTTACACTTGAATCCTACTGTAGAGATCTCTTCAAAGGCCAACGACAACCGAAAAGGTAAACCCCGTCCTCGTCCCGACCCCCGTTTCACTGTCAGGCTGGCACAAATTCGGGCACAGCGCCGGTGAAAAACGCCATGTACACATCAAAACTGACCCGATTTGATGTTACAATTTAAAAACATGGCAGAGAAAAAACAAGCTTTAAAGCCTTGGCTTCTGTATTGTTTATAAATGGAACATGGAAGTGAATAGATTAATTTTAATGGGAGTGAAATATGAAAGGCATTTGAAAAAGAGCTTGGTTTTGAAACTAGGGGGAGGGAAAAAAGGACTAAAAATAACTTTGTTCGTGTCTTTGATGCCGTCAAAACTTTTTTTTCTCCGCCGCATTGATCACCCGGATATGCAATAAACAAGCTGTGGAAAGAAGGAAAAGTTGTGATGTAAAACGCGGTTTATATTTTTTGATTTCATGATTCCAAACCATGCCTGGATTCCACCTTATATTCTTTGAATGGAGAAGTGAGTTTCATCATCAAATAGCATTATTGCCAAACCCCAAAAAGAATTACACACACAAAAATATGAAGCGTCAAAAGGTGTTAAACTAGATTTTTTTTATTTATTCTTACAAAATATGAACTTTTTTCTCCTTAAAGAAATATATACAAAGCTCCCTTTGTGCTACAAAAGAAAAAAGAGCTCAACATAACAAAACAAAGCAGGGGGTCTAAGAACCCGCTGTACAAAAAGAAAAAAAAAAACGCCCCGTCTAAAGGCCTCTGTTTCTTTCGGCAATTTTTTAGTGCTTGTAGACGCTTTACGCCACGGACGGGGCTTCACAAAGGCCGGTTCATTCCCTCAGCCAACAGCTGCTCTCCAGTGTCAAGGCAGTAGTGTATGACATGAGCTTCATTTCCATAGAAAAGCCACAGTAATACACAAGCAAGGCGTGTCATTTGCCCCCTCCCCAAAAAAACACACGTTCCCCCCACACTCCCTGCTCATTCACAACCATTGTCTATAGGCTCCTTTTAGTGTCTTTAATAATCAGCCCCTACAGTATTAAGAGTCTTCTTTATTTTTCTCTCAGTCACTGAGGGAAACAACTATTGCACGTGATAACAGGCATTCCTGGTGACGAATCGGCGAAGAGGGGTCGCTGCCGTTCTCTTTGTCTCCAAAAAGACATATATAAATGTGAAACTTTTTAAAAACTCTGCAAAAAGTCCCACTGAAGTGGCATCGGAAAGTCACAGCAATGTGAGAACTGTGATGACAAAATCAACAGAGATCAATTTGTGTATCATTTGTTCATTAATTTTTTTAATGATATTTTATCTTTTTAAATATTTGTTTCCAAAACCAAACTAAAAAACATGAATAACAAGTCATTTTCTGCTGTCAGCTCAAATGAGACATGGACAAAACAGAAAGCCGTTTTGGTGACCCGGAAGTGAGCGTTACAGATGATTTACATATATATTTTTATTCAACATTTTTGGGGGTTTTGGTTTTGATTTGAAAAGCAAATGATCAAATGATACTCAGATTGACCTCAGTACTCAGGACACAGCAGCTTGCATTTTGTATTTCGAGCAAATGAGATTTGCATAAAATGAATATGAAAATTGTGACCCGCAACAGCACTCGCTTTTGCAAACACTATACAAAAACCCAGTGCCAACACATTTAGGTAAAGTCCCCATTATAAAGTCCAGGGAAGGTTCTGGCAGTCGTTTTGTCAGTCACATCTCGGTGCTCAAACGCACGTGGCAGGTGCCAAGCTTGCCGCAGCAGCGGGTTCGTACTTTGTTTTGTGCCCTTTAAGCGCTGGATTGTGCTTCAAGTAAGGCCCGGCGCCTGTGAAGACGCAGGCAGCAGCGCCCTTCTTCCTGCGAGTCCTCTTCCTCAGCTTGCGACTGAAGACGTTCTGCCAGGACTGCAACGTCTTGGAGGTCCAGATCCACATGCCGCTGGTGATGCCCACCACCAGCAGCATGAAGATCTTGACCATGAAGATCTCCACGGCCGGGATGGAGCTCTTCATGGTGCACTCGTCTCCCCCCGTGCCGCTGCCACCCTCCACACAGCGCTGTCCGATCGCCAGAATCTTCCAGTAGTCCATGTTGAGGCGCTCGTAGAAGTAGCAGGCGATGACGCAGGTGGCAGGGACAGTGTAGAGGACAGAAAAGACGCCGATGCGCACCATCAGCTTCTCCAACTTGTCCGTGTTCTCACCCTCGGTTTTCATCACCTTGCGGATGTGGAAGAGTGCCACGAAACCCGAGAGGAGGAAGGAGGTACCTATAATAAGGTAGCAGGAAAGGGGAATGAGGACGAATCCAGTTAGGGCTTTGACATCCATGCTGCCCACGTAGCAAACGCCCGTCAGTTCGTCACCTGCCACTTTTCGCATGACCAGGATGAGGATGGTTTTGACAGCCGGCAGCGCCCATGCCGCCAGGTGGAAGTAGCTGCTGTTGGCTTCGATGGCCTCGTGACCCCACTTCTTGCCCGCTGCCAGGAACCAGGTGAGGGTTAGAATCACCCACCAGAGGGAGCTGGCCATGCCAAAGTAGTAGAGGATGAGGAAGACGATGGTGCAGCCGGTGCTCTCCAAGCCTTCTTGAATGATGTACTGGACACCGCTGTCGCGGTCGCAGGCCACATTCTCCGCCCCAACGAAGAGCCGGATGAGGTAGCCCACCGAGTAGACACAGTAAGACATGGAGAGGAAGATGATGGGCCGCTCAGGGTACTTAAAGCGCTGTGGGTCAATCAAGAAGGTGAGGACAGTAAAAGAGCTGGAGATGAAGCACAAGATGGACCAGACGGCCATCCACACCAGGGAAAAGTGCTTGTCTGCCTGGCTCCAGTACACGTCCACTTTCGGGTAGCATTTGGGGGCGCAGGTCTCGCTCTTCTGCACGTAGTGGAACTTGCCTGGGTTGCCGCAGGTGCTTTTGCCCACCCTCTCCTTAACAGGCAGCTCCTGTCCGTTTCCGGGCCGGGGGGGTCGGGAATCCGGAGACTGGGTGTGGGATCCTTTTGGGGGGTCCTCGCTACCGTTGTTGGGCGCCTCCATGCAGAGAAAGTTGGGGTCATTTTTATTGGGCAACCGGGAGCAGTCAAGCGACTCGGGCCAGTGAAAATTAAACTGCTCCATGATAGGAGAGCACTTCTGCCTTGCCTGCTCGCACATCACCCGGCAGGCGGGGATGGGCATCGACACCTGCTCGGTGCACATGGGGGCATAGAGGGAACACAAAAAGAACCTGAGGTGGCTGTGACAGCCAACCTCGATCAGCGGCGCAAATTCGTGCAGCTTTATGGCAGCCTCTCCCTGATCCTCGTGCCCCATCAGGTTGGGCATCACTGTCAGGTTGTAGCCAATGTCTTTGCACAAAGGGATGGCGATTTCCTGGCATCTGCCTTCCCCGGGTCGGTCCGGATCTATAGAGCTTATGCCCGAACACAATCCGGCAACACAGAAAAGCACAAGGCTGAGCGAACTCCGTCCCAAAGCGGAGGGGAAAAACATCTTCTTGGTTAACTCATGTAGCTCCCGTTCCACTAGAAAAAGCAGTCTTTGACTTTATAAACAGATATTTAAATCACTTGTACTTATTTCACTATTTCGCCTCAGGGCAAGTTCATTAACTTTTTTTCACAAAATCCAGTCGCAAGTTGAAACTTCTAAATTCAATACATGAAATCTTCACCATTCCTTGATTCAGTCTGACCAAACACTCCATCTAGAACATTTTATATACACAAAAACCTCATTTTCTAGTCAACTCCATCACATTAAATGTTGTAAACGTCTCTCTTAATGCACGTGGCGCGTTCGTTACCCGTTTTATCGTCAATCGTCGTTTAGTCACGAGATTCAGTCCTCAAAAATAAACGTTAGTGTTTTAATCCATCCAGAAACAATGGAGGTAGTTCACTTTCTCAGTCGATAATAACCCTCCGAAAGGACACAAGGCGATGAGAAAAGCGGGAATCTCTCTCCCAAAAATGCAGTAAAAGCTCCGTCCGGATCGGATCCAGTCGAGTCGACTCGTACCGTGCTTTGGAGTCGAAACTCGTCAGCGAATCCATGCGCAAATATTAAAAGTGATATATATATATATGTATGTATATTTTAAAGCTCCAAAAACTCCGTCCAGACTTTACTTTTTCTCCGTCTCCTCTCTTTGGTAGCTGTTTGCAGTCTGAGCCGCGAGTCTTGCTCGAGTCCTGAACTAACCTGCCAAAAGATCCGCCTTCAAAGACAGCTACTTTGCATAAGAAAGCTGAAACTGACACGGTGATTATCCTCAAATCGCGCGGAACAGGACTGCAGGACTCCTTCAGGTTATAAAACACATACACAGACACACACCGACATTTTCGCAGGAGATCACAGTAAAGTGCTCCACAGCCATTTGTTTGTTCTCTTCCCTCTTTCTTTTCTCTCTCTCTCTCTCTCTCTCTCTCTTTGACAACTTCGTGGCGGCTCGAAGTGTCAAAGCGGCGCGGAAAACTTCTGGCCAAACGTCGCCTCGGTCCGTTTCGTGTGTGTGTGTGTATATGTGTGTGTGTGTGTGTGTCCATGTATTAATCGCATTGTGGGGACCTTTTTGTCCCCTTAAATCACTTTTATCTGTTTTTTTGGGCTTTGTGGGGACATTTGAGAGGTCCCCATGAGGAAAAATGACTTTATAGAAAATGTGCTTGTTTTATTTGAGAAACTAAAAGAGGTAAAAGATGTGCTTTTGGTTACTGAGGTTAGGGTTAGCATTAGGTGTAGGTATAAAATTATGTACTTTAGTCATTATGGGAGTCTATGGAAAGACCTCACAAAGATAGTGATACAAGACTGTGTGTGTGTGTGTGTTCTTGTACTTGCTACTTAGCGAGAACCAATATGAGTTTTTAACCAGCAGAGTGAGGACATTTTTGGGAAGTGAGGACTTTTTTAGTGGTCCTCACTTCTTTAAACTGCTTTTGCAAAAAAAAAAAAAAAAAAGTTTATTTGCAAAACTAAAAGTGTAGAAAGATTAGCTTTTAGTTACTGAGGTTATGGTGAGGGTTATGTTTAGGGTTAGGTGTAGTATTATTTAGATACAGTAATATAAAAGTCAGTGGAGGTCCTCACTACTATATAAGTACAAGGATGTGCGTGTGTGTGTGTGTGTGTGTGTGTGTGTGCGTGTCCGCTCTTCTTTTTACCCCAGCACAACTGGCGATTTTCACGCTTGCCCCATTGTGTGTGTGTGTGTGTGTGTGTGGGGAGAGAAGAAAAGAGGAGGATTTTATACCCTCAGATTCCCCTCACATTTTATTGTTGACACTTACACACAAACCCGATGCCTCTTAGGAATTCATATGAATGTCTGAGAGAGAGAGAGAGAGAGAGAGAGAGAGAAGGAGGAGTGTTTAAACTTATGAAACAGTCATGCTTAACATTACACAAAACTATTGTTGGGTTTTGGATGATGAAAGTGAGCTGCAAGGAAAATAGGTTCGAGATTTCTTTATTACACACATACACAGTTTTACGACAACAATAGGGATATTAAGTAAAAGTTGGTAAATAGATGGAAAGTAGAAAGTTGGAAAATATATACTCTACAGACTTTCAAAGTCATACCTTGAGGTTTCTATAAACCTATTTTGGCAAAAAAAAAAAAAAAAAAACTAAATTATTATCTTTATGCTTGTACTTGTTAATGATTCATATTATTTATAATAAGTCTTGGCATGGCTATTTGATTATAACATACTCTCATTGAAAAAAGCGATGAAGAAAGCTAATAAACTATCATTGAACTTTCATTACAAAATACATCTTAAATTTTAACATACTCTACACCCAGACTAAAAGCGTGCATTATGTGGAGGGGGCTGTTAAATTTATTAGCATTCTGTGTCCTTTCATTCTGCAAGAAAACACTTGATGCTGTTTCAGTGCTGAATCAAGGCCTTTACACACTACCTCATGGAATGAATAAATTAGTAAAATTTTGCTCTTTACGAACCTTTAGGACTACAATGTGTGGCCTCTTGATGCGACGTGGGCGTAGCGTTACATTGGAGACATTCTTAACCTATGGCATTTTTTTCAACTCTCCCCCCCGCCAAACCATCGTAAATTCTCCCACGAAGAGCGAAGAAAAACGCCTGCAGGATGAGCGCTTAGACAAAAGCCATTTCAGTCGACTGTGAGCTGCTTCATCCGTGCCCTCATGCTGTTATTGGGGCTAGGGCGTGCCAGGGCTGGATCTTTGCTCGCGGGCTATTAACCCTGGCACGGGTTCGTGCCAACTCCCCCCAACCCCCCGAATTTCGCAAGAAAGAAGAAAGTGATCGAGGTGTATCACAAAGTATATAATGTTTTATCTTAGTGATCATTAAGCATTCAATACAAAAACATTTATATAAAATTTAACGCATTATGTTCACATGGCAAATCGTCCAGCCAATAGTGAACATCAGGAAGAAGGATGAAAGTGAGCCACATGGCACGTTTGATTTTGATATCAGCAAGCTTTGTGATTTTGTGTATCTCGGAAACGCACATGTCTGTGTAAATGAGAAAAAAATACTGATTTTTACTCAAAACCGCGGAACGAATCAGAACGACTTTTTGCTGTAAAAATGTGACGCCTCCGAATACATCTGCGCCTTTAGCTAATCCTTCTGCTCAAGATAAATAACAGAAAAGTACAGTCAGACTGCATGGCCACCCTCTTTCTAGGTTTTACTTACGGCAATAACAATGTGTATGACCCTTTTACACCAATAAAAAATCTGCCCAGAGTTAACAAACCCACTCCCCATTCGGAATTTTACAAGCGGAGGAGTGTTGCTTGATACGACCAGTCAAAATGTTTATACTGGAGAGAGCTTTTACCCCCCCGATGTGAGCTTTTATTTTTATGTGACTTTCAGTCTTTAGTTACACAGCCTGCGACTTTCAATTATAGTGCTATTTAATGTATTTCATTGATGTTTGGTTGAAAATGTGGTGGTTTAATTAGTCTCATTTTTCAGGGTCAGTGAGATTTTAAAAAGAAAATATTTAACAAAAGTTAGATTTTTAAAGAAAAGGTAGAGTTAAAGCAGTGCTTGGGGATGGTACCTTGCTTGTGAGTACCTCAGTGGTACCTTTACCAGTTTGGGACTTGAACCAGCGACCCTCTGATCACAGAGCCGACTTCCTAACCATTAAGCTACCACATTGCTAGACACATTCAAAGCATTTGACGCAAGGCAACTGTGTTAATATAGTAGTTAGCTTCTTCTAAACGGTAGCTTTTCAAGCTACAAACTACTTAAGTTTAAAAATAGCTAAGCTCAAGCTACTGTGTAAATATAGTAGTTAGCTACACTACAAGCTAAGGCTGTGCAATTAATCGAATTTTAATTTCAATTTCAATTTCAGCTCCAAACAATCACAAAAATAATGTAATCGACAAAAAACAATTATAATTACAATTATTTTGCCACATTACGCTCTGCAAGTATACTCATATTTTGTCTTGTGTTCCGAATGACACGCGCACTAACGCACCTTCCGAAGACTGAACGCACGTGTGTGTTCTGGTGGCGGTGTACAGTCTGAGCGGTAAAGATGGCAGAAGGAGGAGAGCAGCATAAAGTCTTAAATAGTAACACAAAGTAAAGTGTTAAATAATCGTGATTTCAAGATTGACCAAATTAATCGTGATTATGTTTTTTTTCATAATCGAGCAGCCCTACTACAAGCTACTGAGAAAAAGTAGCTAACTACATCAGAATTATTTCATCCAGTTATAGTAATAATATGAAAATCTATATTTCGTGACAACATAATGTCAAATCACAATGTTTTAATGAGATTTTATTACTATTGGATTGTTGATCGTTTAATCAATGTATCAGTGTATTGGTACACCCCATAACCCAAAAGTCTTTGAGGTAGACATATTTTTGTCATCTTTTATTTGAAGCAGGCCAGAGTGCAAAGGATGCTGGGAGACGTCCTTTATGACTCTCTGTTAAAACTGGTCTCAACAAAAAAAACACGGAGTGTGTAAAGTGATCTGAAGTGTATGTGCTTGTGTGTGTGAGAGTGAGAGACTTCCATGACTTTTATTGTTAACATCAGCACTTTCTCCCATTACCACAGACTCTCTCCGCTTCGGCTTGACATTTTCATAATTAAAACTTTGAAGCCGCCTCTCAGAGATGAGTGCACTCGTTCCCGGCTTATATATATTTATATATACATTAAGCTGCTAATCCAAAGCCGCTTTGAAGAGGCTTCAAATGCTCCTAATTATCTTCATAGTCACTGTAAATGGCCTTTAAGCGTTCAGGAGACGCCTCATTGACGATCGGAATTATTTGGCGTTTAACCTCGGCGATCTTGCCAGCGGTGTTGTTTCCTGTCAGATTTGTTTCCTGTCTTTGATGTGTTAGTGTTTGTGTTTTAAATCCTTCCTTAAACGGTACGAGACGTCCGGCTTCTAGACGTCCTTTATGGATGTTATTCAGTGTTTAATAAATAAATACTGATACCCAGTTTGGGGACCAGCTAACGAAACGGTATTACTTTTTTCAGTAGCAAAGCTATAGCTTTTTCAGACAAATAACGATGCAGCAAGGTTAAACTCGACATCATTACGACATTATTTTTCTCTCTTTACTAAGATTTTTTATTTTTTTTCAACTAGCAGGCGTTTCTGATTGGTGAAGATATGGCAGAACTGGCATCTGATTGGCTCATGCAGTGCATATTTATTGCATCACAGTGCACTTTTGGCAGCTGCTAGATGGAGTCGTAGGACCGCCTTGGTTAAGATGGAAGCAAGAATCCGAGGCTGTATTTATCAAATTTTAAGACAAACTTAAGCGTAACTAATGCAAGCCGAAAAACTGAAACGCTCTCTACCTCCAAAATGTCATTAAACTTTATTGCAATGTTATTACTTTTAATATCAGGTTTTATTTATTTGTTTTAACAGTATTCAACAGCACAAATGTTAAGTATTACTGCATAAAATATTACTTTTTCTCTGTATCTTGTAGTGTAGCTAACTATTATATTAAAACAGCAGCTTGGCTTTAACTTTTATCAGAAGTTGCTTGAAAACCAACTGTTTAAAGACAATAATTGATACATATTATATATCGATATTATTCCAAAAATATTGCGATTTAAATTTTTGAGTCATATCGCCCAGCCTTACTCAGAAGCTTTGCTTTTCAACTCTCTCTCTTTCTCTCCAGCCTCTTCTTTCATGATTGCTTGTGCTGTTTCGTGAGGACGCCTCTTAGACAAAAAATAAAATAATAATAAAAAAGGGAACGAGGAAAGCGTGTCACTTCATAACCGTTCAATCTCTGTCATCAGTAGCCTCGGCGGCTCTCCTCTCCTTCATGTTTCTCGCTCTCTTCTTTAGTGTCTTCATGCGCACGCAGCAGCCAGCCTTCACACGTTCACTCACACACACGCACGCTCTCGCACAAACACAAACTTTATCTAGCCCAGCTCGCCGGGTTCCATCTTTGTGGAAATCAGAAAGTGTGGGATAATTCTGTAACTAATAAAGAGAAAAGGAGGAGTGAGGGGTGGGAGGGCTTTGATGGATCAGGCTGAAAAGATATTTCATGTTTTTTTGTGAGTGAGGGATTTTTTTTGGGAGGGGGGTGGTTTAGAGGCTCTATGTGATTCTATTGCGCCTGCCCGCCCCCCTGCTGCTCCTCTCGCCTCCCCCCGCCCCACTCGGGCTGACGTGGCGGAGAAAGCGGGCGTTTTTTTTTTTTACGCCTGCCCCCCGCCGCCCCGTCAGCCCCTCTTTCTTCTTTTGTTCCCTCCTTTGAAGAATGACTTTAGACATTTTATTTACATATTTAACCACGGATGAAAGAAAGGACGGCTGAGGGGAAGAAAGCTCCCTCAGCGGCCTTGTGGGAATTTCGATAAGTTTAAATGAATGGAAATCTTATTAGCTAGTTGTGTACATTTTTTTCTCACCGCTAAAGAAATGAAAGTTCTTTTTCTTCCTGTTTTACGATTAAAGGGACATCGGTGATGCGGGGAGATCATGACTCAGGTTACCTGGGCACAGTGTTGGCAAAGGTGCTTTTAAACTGTAGCTTTTGTAGTGACAAGCTACTTACGATAAAAAGTATCCAAGCTACACTCAAGCTACTGTTTTAATATAGCATTTAGCTACACTAGAAGCCACAGAGAAAAATTGTTAAAGACATCCAAGCTATTTCATCCAATAACTCAACTAGTAATATTTGTGCTGTAGCATACTCGTAAAGCAAAATTAATTTTAAATATGTGAAACCTAATGTTAAAAGTAATATGAAAATCTATGTAATGTCAAATCACCAGTGAGGTTTCGGAGAGAGTTTATATATGTGACTCTGCATGGCAAAACCAGACGCTTATCGCAAATTTTCAAAATTGAGTTATTATGTTTTCATGAAGGGGCATAAATCAAGCTTCAAAACGATACCTATATGGAATGAATGGGACGACGTAAGGTTAACTGAACTCGGGAGACGAAGATGGATTCCGGAGAAATATCTTCACGCTAGTCAACCAGTGGATTTAGCGTAAATATTGAAGTAGAGCGGTCAAAACAGAAACTTTCAACATTCTGCTGGAATTGAATTCCTCACCTCAAGAAAGTCACCTTTTTAGGATGGAAAGGGTAAGTTTTTCAGCCAAATTTATTCACAACACTACAGTATAGACCTTCCACTGTTTCAAAACACTAAAAACAAAAAACCCAAAATTTTACCCCACGCAACATAAACGCTCGTTTTTCTCGGAAACCTCCGTTGCGACGAGCGACTGGTTTTGCCGTGGTCACATTTTAGCCTCATCACACCTTTTGATAAATTCAGCCACAGATTCTTACTTCCATCTTAGCCAAGGTGGAATCCATCCTCCGACTCCATCTCACAGCTGCCAAGAGAGTACTGTAACGCGCGGGCGCCAGTAGCCAATCAGATGCCACTTCTGCCATTTCAATACCAGAAACATCAGATTACTTGAAAATATCTGTCTAAAAGTAACAGCGTTTTTAGAGTTTTGCCATGTTTCATCGAAAAAATTACTTAGTTACAGTAATTATAGTTGGTCATTTTTATTTTGTATTTTAATATGTTTTAAATTTATTTACAGGTGGAGAGTGAATTTTTACATCAGACCTGACACCGGGAAGGTTTAAAACCAGCCGTGTTGACTTTGTGTGTGTGTGTGTGTATATGTGTGTAAAGGGGGGCTGTAGTGAGGGTGGATTTTGTCCATGTTGTGTATTGTGCTGCACACTGAAAGGCCATGTTGATTAAACGTGCAGGAGGGGCAGCAGCTTAATCTGCTTACCACCGGCCTCCTCTCTTCCCTCTTTTCTCTTCTCTCTCTCTCTCTCTCTCTCTCTCTCTCCTTCTCTTTATTACTCTGTCCAGCATTTTCCACTACAGTCTTCTCCTCCTCCATTTTCTACTCTCGTGCTCTTCTTTCAATTTGTATTTGACAGGCCCTCCAGGAATTTGCAAGTCTTTTTTGAGATTGTTGCAGCCTAAATGGCTGATTTTGCAGCAGCTTTTCTATAAAATAGTGATAAAAGTTGCAGTGTTGTTTTCCACTTTGTTATATATTTTTAAATTTTCTACTTTCATTAGTTTTCTTCTCTTCTCTTCCTTATTTGTCTCAACTCCACTTGTCTTCTCTCCTCTATTGTTCTCAGTTTATCTAAACTCCTCCCTTCTTCTGGTCATGTTCTCTTTTGTTTTCTTCTCGATTTGTCTCAACTCCTCTCTTCTTCTGGTCATTTTCTGTTTTCTTCTCTTCTCTTCTCTTCTCTTCTCTTCTCGACTTGTCTCAACTTTCCCTTCTTCTGGTCATTTTCTCTTCTCTTCTCTTCTCTTCTCTTCTCTTCTCTTCTCTTCTCTTCTCTTCTCTTCTTAATTTGTCTCAACTCCTCTCTTCTCCTAGGGCTTTTTTCTCTGCTCTTCTCTTCTCTATATGTCTCAACTCCTGCCTTCTTCCGGCCCTCTGCTCAATTTGTCTCATCTCCTCTCCTGGTCCTCTTCTCTTCTCTTCTCTTCTCTTCTCTTCTCTTCTCTTCTCTTCTCTTCTCTTCTCAATTTGTCTCAACTCCTCTCCCCTCTCTCCCTCATCTTCTCCTTCTTCCCTAAATAGATTGCAAACGTAAAACACTTCTCTTTACATCTTTAAGATGGGAACACTTTATTGATGTTGTTGAGCTCATACGCAGCAGTGTGATCCGTACTGGTGAAAAGTGACATTTTTGGTAATGGATTTCTACATTTCCGTGCGTTACATATTTTTCTTATGTGAGTGAGCGTGAGCTAGAGAGTGTATTCATCTATCACTGGTCAGTAAGGGATGAAAGTAAAACGTGTCTAGTTGAGTGAGAATTGAGAATCACGGCCTGCGAGTTTCATCCCTTCATCACAGAGACTGGTCTCGTTCCTCGTCTAAAATGCAGACGCTTTAAAAACTCAAAGTGCTTCTTCTCTTGTGGGTCAGACGATCGGAGGAAATGCTTATGAGCTTTTCGCTTAATAATTTAACTTCTCCCGCACTTCAAAAGCCTGATGCGTTCCTTGGCCACATATGCTTTTAATGGTTCAATAACACATGATTTATTAACGGATTGTAATTGTCTTTCTCTGGCATTAGAACCATTTTCATTAAGACTCGCTTTAAAGTTTTTATCCTTTTATTACCTGGTGGTTTTTCAGACTCCACACGTTGTTTTAGAAGAAACCTTTCCTCTCTCTTCTCATCTCACCTCTCCCTTTTTGATTCCATCCCTTTCACCTTCTGTTTCTCTTCAGATCTTTTTTCTACCAGTTCTTTTAAAAATTCTTATGAACTTTATTTAAAAATAACTTTCACAGATTTATTCGTGAGCCAGTTTTGTACTTGTGTAAATATATGTGTGTAAATGATCTTAAATCTCTTCAGTGTTTCCTTGGCGCCTAGTTGTTTACAACAAACTTTTCACGTCCAGCGTCCTTTTATCATGCCACAATAAAAAACAACCGTCTTCTGTTACGCCATTCGTCATAATTTGAATGGCGTCACACAGTTAGCCAATAAACAGAGTAACCACAATAACAGGGTCGAGGCGGAGGCGCTGTGGAGCAAAAAGTTGAGGCCTTGCGCCCTCAGATGTGGCCCCTGGTGCTGTAAACACTGCTGACTTCATGTGTTGCGTTTGTTACAGTCAGAAGCTCATCCTGACCACATCCGACTCATCACTCAACAGCTGCGATGACTTTTTCTGGGTTGGGTTTTGTGATAAATCATGGCAGATGTAAAGCTGTTGTTTGTGCTACCTATATTTACATTTAGTAGCCGTGGTGTTTAAGACGATGGACTAGAAATCCACTCTGGTCTCCACGCACAGGTTTCCCGGATCGGTAACGGTACCACTGCGGTACTCATGAGCAAGTACCGTCCTCAAGCACTGCTCTCCACGGCTGTGACGGCTGTGACGGCTATGACAGATCTTTTGAGAAATCAACTCACTCTCTATTTCTTGAACATCACAGTTGTTTAAGCCAAGGGACAGTTGCTAGTGTAACAGTTTGGGCGTTCGCCTCCTGATCGGAAGGTCGCTGGTTTGAATCCCAGGAATGGTACAGGTTCCACTGAGGTACTCATGAATCAAGGTACCGTCCCCAAGCACTGCTCGGCGAAGGCTGCACATGTTAGCTGCCCACTGCTGCTTCACAGATGGGCCAGATGCAGAGGTCACATTTGGTTGTGGTGCAGTGTGTGCCGTGCTGTGTTCACAATGACAAATAATCACTCACTTTCACTTAAATCCTGTTGTGATTTGGTGTTACATTGTTAGAAATTTTAGATTCTCATTCACCAATATTATGGAATAGCTTGGATGTAGTTAGATACATTTTCCAGTAGCTTGAAGTGTGGCTACTTATGATGCTGAAACAGCGTCTTGGTTGAGTTTGGGTACTTTTGAGCTGAAGTAGTAGGTGGGTGGGTGTTGGTGGCCTAGTGGTAGGACACTCGCCTTTGAACTAAGAGGTTGTGGGTTTGAATCCGACCTGTGGCGTTACTAACGCTGGGTCCCTGAGCAAGACCCTTAACCCTAAGTTGCTCCCGGGAGAACTGTCCCTGAAATTAGGGAATGTAAGTCGCTCTGGCTAAGAGCGTCTGCTAAATACTGTAGATGTAAAAAGTAGCTTGAAAAGGTATCATTTAGCTTCACCAACACTCTAAATAAAAACATTTACATCAGACTCTAAAAACGTACACTTTGCAACCAATTGCAGGTATTTCCAGTTTTGAACCTACTAAAAGTAGAAGTAGAAAAGTAGCAACCACTTTTAAACCATTGCCTTTCAAGCTACAAGCCACTAGCTGAAGATTGGTGAGAGAGTGATCTTTGAGACGGAAAACTTTGGCAAGTGATTGCTTTTGCACCATATGGTGTCGACGAGGTGATGAATGTGTGCAGAGATTACGGAGAGGTGAAGAGAAGAGCCGGACTGAATGAAACAAACAGATCGGTTCTGTGTTCCTAAGAGATAATGAAGTGATTGAAAATTGCCCAAGGTCCTTGTAGGGGCACTTGAGTGGGAATCCTTAAGCAGGAAGGTCTCTCTCTCTCTCCCTCCCTCTCTCTTTAACTCTCTCTCTTTCCTTTCTTTCAGTCTCTGCTAATCCGTCTTTGAGTGCTGGACCTGGATTCGGTGGAGTTTGAACAGAAGAAGGAAGGGGGGGATGTGAGAGAAGGATATATTGAGAGAGAAGGATAGAGAGAGAGAGAGAGAGAGAGAGAGAGAGGGGGAAGACAGTGATAGAGGGAGAGAGGGATAGGAAAAAGGGGGGATATGGGACACCCCACTGATTTTGGCTCAGGAGCCTCCATTCATCTGGAGTCTTCTGGTGCTATTCCCACAGTGCACTCACACTGCATAGACACACACACACACACACCAGCTAAATTAGATTAGACTCCTCTTCATTCTCGGCGGTGAGAACGCTGTTCTTTCTCTGCCAGTGACCCTTCACCACTCTCCTCTCTGTCTCTGTGCTCTTCAGCGAAACAAGCGCTTAAACAAGGCCAATCAACACACACACACACACCACCTTGAAATTGTGGTGGAAGAGGCACAGTAGTACTTTACTAAAAAGTAAAAATATCGAAAATTTATAGAAAAATGTTTCCTTAAATAGATACGTGTACTATAAACAGTAACTGTAAATGTGAGAGAGAGGGATGGGGAGAGAGTCGAGGCAGACAGTGGAAAGAAGACAGGGCTAAAAAAGAGGGATAGAGGGATGGAGGGAGAGTTGTGGCAAAGAGCGAAGGGATAGAGGGAGAGTCCGGGAACAAACAGGGGAGGGATGGACAGAGATTTAGGGTAAATAGGGGAAGAATGGATGGATGGAAGGAGAGTTGGAGCAAATAGAGGAGAGATAGAGGGACGGAGGGATGGAGAGTGAGTCAGGGGAAATAGTGGAGGGATAGAGAGGCGGACGGAGAGTTGGGGCAAATAGGGGAGGGATGGAGGGAGAGTCAGGGGAAATAGTGGAGGGATAGGGAGGCGGACGGAGAGTTGGGGCAAATAGGGGAGGGATAGAGGGAGAGTCAGGGGGAAAAAAAGCAAATAGGGCCTAAAAGACAAGGACACATTTGAAAAATGGAGAGAGGGAGATAGGGAGGGAGGGAGGGGTGGAAAGTTGGGGCAAATGGGGTAAAAAGAAAGACGGAGCAAAGCAGAAGACAACAATTTATAGGAATGGTGGGACAAGGGAAGGGTTAAGCGTTGGGGAAGAGGGCAATGAAGAGGAATGGAGGGAAGAAGGGAGAGTCGGGGCAAACAGGTGAAAATGGAAGAGGACATAATTGAGGGACAGAGGAAGAGCCGGGGTGGAAGGAGTAAAACGAATAAAGGTTGAAAAAGAAGAGGGGGGGGCAATGTGGAAAAAGAAGATGGGGCAAAAAAGAAGAGGGCAATACTGAGGAATAGATTTAAGGAGGGAGAAAAGGAGTGAGAGGAAGAAGATGAGGCAAAAAAGGACAAGGCTGTTTAGAGGGAGGGAGAGGGGGTGGAGAGTCAGACAGACGGGGGTAAAGAACACGGAGCAAAAGAGAAGAGGGTAATAATGAGGGAGGGAGCGAGCGAGGGAGGGAGCGAGGGATGGAGGGGTGTTGGTGAGAACTTCAGCAGCTGTGCTGCATGTCCAACTTGTTGCTACCTTTTGAAAAACAGAGCTGAATTGTATGTGTGAGAAAAAGAGAAAAGAAAGCGACGGAAAGAGACACCTGCTTTGTTTGACGTTTGGTCTGCCATGGCACGAAAGCACACACACACATGTTTATGTCTGTCAGCAAACGTAAACGAACATATGACTCACACAGGGCAGAAGTGGTGAAAAACGGATGCCAGAAGACCGAATCACTGAAATCGGCCCGGCAACCGTCTCCCACCCAGCAACCGCGTCCTACCCAGCAACAATGCTGTTAAAAAAGGACTGTGTTAATTTGGAGCATAGATAGATAGATAGATAGATAGATAGATAGATAGATAGATAGATAGATAGATAGATAGACGGATGGGTGGACAGACGGATGGACAGATAGATAGATTTTTTGAATAAACATGTCAAACGTCAGGGCTGAAGAAGTTTTGGGACGGCTAAAACGTCTCATTTGCCTCCTTAATCATTTTAACGTAGCAGTCGTTGAGTTGCCTCAGTCCATTTTGAACAAATTACACATGCAAACTGGGAGGACATTTTGGAAAGGGTTTATTTGGGTATTCTGGAGAGAGAGAGAGAGAGAGAGAGAGAGAGAGAGTTTTGCAGCTTTAGAAGATGAAAACCCTCCCAAAAAACTTTGCTCTCGAGTCCTCATTGTGGGGAGAAGGCGATCCGTACAGCAGCAAATTGAGATCAAAGCTAAATTAAAGCTGACTCGTTCAAAGGAAGATAAAACTGAGCAAGCCTACAGCAATATTCTCCCGATTGATTTCTCTCTCTCTCTCTCTTTCTCTCTCTCTCTCTCTCTCACTTACCCTCTCTCCAACTCTCTCTGCCCCTTTCCCCATTTCCCCCACTTTCTTACTTTCTGTCCGTCTGTTGCCCCTCTCTTTCTCTCCCTCATTTTCTCTCTTCCTATTCCTCTCTTTCTCTCTGCATCCGTGTCTCTCTCTCTCTCTCTCTCTCGCTCTCTTTTTTTCTCCCTCCCTTCCTCCCTCCCTCCCTCTCTGTCTGTCTGTATCTCATTCACCCTCTCTCTCCTTCTCATTTCCTCTCTTCCTCTTCCCCTCATCCCTCACGAGACTCAGTTAAACTTGCAGCAGTTAGAGATGGAGTGATGGAATAAAGGAGAAACCAGTCGGCAGTCGCCACACACTGACTACAAAACATAGGACCATGTTACTTCTCATGTGTGTCAAAACCAAAATCGGACCCCAAACCCCTCAACACTCCCAAAAAAGCTACCTTTTGAACGGACTAAAAAACAAATAACACAGAACACAGTCATGAGATCACAGGAGCGCTGACGGACCGATGAATAAATGGACATAGACAGGTAGACAGATAAAGTGTTAAATTATAGATAGACAGACTGAGAGAGAGAGAGAGGAATCAATTGATTGATTGATTGATAAATAAACAAATGAAAGCCTTTATACATATGTACTGTAGACAAACAGACGGACGGACAGATAGATAGATAGATAGATAGATAGATAGATAGATAGATAGATAGATAGATAGATAGATAGATAGATAGATAGATAGATAGATAGAATAAAAATAAAATTTTAAGAGATATAATTTTGTTACCTAGATTTACTGAGCAGTTAGAAAGAGAAATGTAAAAGCACTTTGATTTGCATATTCCAATTATTTAGATTAGTTGTTTTAAGAAGGATAATTAGCGTTTAACACACTCTTTCTTCCGCGTGATGGCAGGAACCTCGCGTGGGTTTGTGTTGTTTGTGGATGTTGTGGCCTCCCACAGTGCTGCTCTCACTCATTTATGGCGGGAAAAGACTTCTTTTATTTTAACCATGTGACTACAAAGCTCCGGCTAATTCAAATCGGAATTGTCAGATTTTGTGTGTGCCTGTGTACATGTTTGTGTGTGTGTGTACTTGTGTACACGTTTGTGTGCGTGAAGAAGTGTGTGTTTGCGAGCAGCGGGGAGAAAGACGGCGACGTTAGCGACGTTAGCGGCTCGTTCTCGGCTAGCGGCGTTGCGTTTTTTGAGGAACGTTGCGCGCTAAGACGCGGGGAGGCGTCCGTCTTTTTTCCCTCCTTCTCTCTTTTCTCTCAGATGTTGTCTTTTCACCCGAGGCTCGCCGCTGCCTTTCATGCAACCACATGTGGAGAGTCTCTCCCTCTGAAGTTGTGTTTGGATTAGCTGGGACAGAGGAACGAGCTCACACACACACACACACTCACATTATTGTCTTAGTGAGGACCTTCCATTGAGTCCCATGTAATACTACGCTAAATCAAAAAGAGAAAGAAAATGTGTAGATGTGTAAATTGTACAGTTTGCATTTTTTCACATATAAATCACCTATAATTTGTAGTGAAACCCTAAAAATCTATCAAAATAAATCAGTGAAACACACACATCATAGAATTTTTGTAAGCCACATTTACTAAGCAACTCTAAAGAGAATTGTCAATTTTTTTTAGCTTTGTGAGTAATTTTTTTGTTCATTAAACCAATCCTCACATACAAAAATGTCCTCACAAAGGTACATCGTTTGTGAAAAATATCACGTACACACATTCTCAAATTGATATCTTTGTGAGGACCTTCCATAGTTATTAAATATAAATAAAACTCCACCTAACCTTAACCTTAACCTCACTAGAAATCTTTTAAGTTTCACGTAAAACCTGCATCTTTTATATGAAACCTTTTAGCTCTTTTAAATAAAATATTTTACATAAAAGACGCAGGTTTTATAGCTTTGCGAGGACATTTTTGTGAGCACAAAAACAGCTAATGACTAATGATTCAGAGGGTTGAATCACTTCAGGTGTGTGTGTGTGTGTGTTTCCAGCGTCTCAAAGAAGCACACACACAGGATTTAACACCTGGACAAGTTAAAAGGAGCAGAGGAAAATGCCTTTTAATCTGTCTGAGATATGGTTTCATAGCTGTGAGCACTTACCTCATCTGTTCCACTACCACACACACTTACACACACACACACACACGGTTACACACAGACTACAGAATTACAGTACCCGGGAACACTCCCCTGTCTCTCATACCAAGACACTCTGAAATCACCTTTACTTATGTATACAAACAAAGGTGGAAGAACCTCACCAAGACAGTTAGACCTGATTGTGGAATTCAAAGTTGTTTCTCTTTCTCTCTCTTTCTCTATCTCCTTTTTGTGTCTTTGCAATGTTGGTGAATATCCAAAACAGCCACTTCTCCTCTCCCACTCTCCCAGCTATTGACTTTGCTGGAGAAAAGCTTCACCCCACTTCAATCCGTCACTCGAGCCGCTTCCACAAAAGCTGTTTATCGCAGCACAACAAGCAGAAATCTCCCCTTCTGGTGAGACGAGGGCCTTCTAACCTCCTGAGAGCTCAGCATGAATTTTTGCAGCCTTCAGTAACTTCGTATTGGAATAACATACATACGTAAGCCACAAAGCTCTGAAATTACCCAATATGGTTATATGAGTTGTGTTTTTATACAAAAAAGTATACCACGTATATCTGACTGTATTCCAGACATCAACTCATTTCCATCTGAAATTAGAATACGCTATAAAACTTGCAAATGTTATATATTTCAGACAGAAATTGTACCGTACACATGTCTAAAAACATAAAAGAAAACTAAATATTTCTTAAGAAATGAAAGCAAAATAGTCCCAGGTACCAATGAGGTACTCATGAGCAAGGTACCGTCCCTAAGCACTGCTCCCCGATCAGTAAATAAGCCAATAAACAAAGTGACAAAATGCTCAAAAATGCCCAAGATCTGAAAAGGCTCGTCATACTGCCAAACGAGAGGGAACAGAAGAGCCAGGAGGAAGGGATGGATAAAGCAGAGAGATGGAGAGCAAGAAAGTGAGAAGTGAGTATAGAGAGCAGTTGTGAGAATAGAGAAACGACGAAGAGGACGGACGAGGACGAGGACGACAGAGAGATGAAACGGGACGATGTAGAGACTTTGCACATTTGACCCTGTGTTGCCAGCGGTGTGATTGTACTATAACTTTAGAGTGTGAAGAGGGAATCCTCACCTGCACCCGCTTGCACGATTGCACCCAATTATGATTCTGTTTCATCTCTGCTGCAGATGTTCGTGAAGATGTGCGTCTGGGACGGAGAGGAGCTGGGGGTAAAATGTTGAATTCGTTACGATGGGAAGACCTCCCACTTCTCCCACTTCGCTAAATTCAAGATGCTGGTTGATGTGTTTCCTCTTCTTCTTCCTCTGTCAGTACTTGAGGTCAAACACTCCAGTTTGTGTAGAGGTGAACAGCAACAAAGTAAAAATACTTGAGTACTGTACTTTCTGTTGACCTCTAGGCAAACTGAAGTGAAAGTTCCTTAAGTACGGTACTCAAGTATTTTTACTTTGGACCTTTTTACTGTTCAGCTCAAGGCAAATTGAAGTAAAGGCTGCTTAAGTACGGTACTCAAGTATTTTTACTTTGTTACTGTTCACCTCTAGGCAAATGTAGTAAAAGCTGCTTAAGTACGATACTCAAGTATTTTTACTTTGTATTTTGTTACTGTTCGGCTCTTGTCAAATTAAACGCTTTTGAAAACACATTTAACCTGGAGAAAGCACTTAAATACAGCACTTAAGCATTTTACTTACATGAAAAATACTTGAGTAGTGTATATTTACTTGAGTCCTGTACTGATGTAATGCTACTTTAATACTGTACTGAAGTACTTTTTTGAGAATCTATTCTGTACTTGAGTGTATTCATATTTGGACTCTTGCTCTACTACATTTGCAACAAGTAAAAGTACTTGAGTTCTGTATTTAAGTATGTTTATGAATTTTTATTTCTTTTTTAAGTATGTACTGTATATATATTTGGAAACGTGACTTTTTACTGCCCTACATTTGAAACCCACATTATCCTTTTGACTCGACTACATTTATCCTCTGGCTACTCGTTACTATGATGAAAATGTTTGGCTGAGTTTGCCTCGTCCAGCGTCAGGTGTCACTTTCTCTCTGATGTTCTAAATTGAAGGTCATTCAACTACAATCCCCTCCATCCCACACACACACACACGCACACTTCTTCGTTAAGCTTGTGTGCAACTTGGTGCAGCCATTTCAAAGCAAATGACATTGTTCTGCTGTATTTTTCAGCCAACATGTTAATGAAAAGCAGTAAAAAGCTTTTAGGTCTAAGATTGAAGTGAAAAACCAACTCGACTTTTAACAGTTGGTTTAGAAGTGTTGCACTGAGCGGAGAAGACTAACAAGACCAGGAACACCTCAGAAGATATATTGCATTTGATGTGAGTATTGAAGCGGGTCCTGTTTTTATAGTTTTTACAAAAAAAAAATGCAGGAATGGCCATAATGCGAAACTCTTTGAACAAACTTCTTTATAGAAAAGAACATTCAGCCGCCAACTTCAAAGATATGCATCAAAGTAACGAGTAACGAGAGCCTTTATAGAAATATGGATTATAACCCATAAAGGATGGGAATCTTAAATTAATCTTCTTCTTCAGCTGCAGATGTTAAACTGAAATGTTTACAGCTTGATAAAAACACTCACTTGCAGTTTCGACGTATTGCACCTCTAAAAGCTCAATATGTCCAGAGTTCTGTTTATTTTGCTCGGCGATTTGTGGTTGTTTGTTGTGTTCTGCACACTTGGCCTGTGACTCCAGCAGATGGACGCAGAACGACTCTGGCAAGGCGAATCGTAATCTCATAATCTCCACATCAAAACAAACTGGAAGCTGATAAGATCGCTGCAGCTATTTGTTGTTGATTTTATATATATACATTAACAGTAAACTTTTCATTACATTCCAGTCAATCAAAGGTCGAACTGGATAAGTTTCAGAAGCATTATGCGAAGGGATGAAAGAGAAATAATAATTAAGGGTTGACCGATTATCAGCCAGGGCGATTATCGGGGGCTGATATTAGGCATTTTGCAGATCGGTATCAGTGTTTAATTTTGACCACCACCAATATTAAGTAATTACAAGGTGCACTACTGTGGCTCCACTGCCGTCTCTTCTCTCTGTGCCGTTTGCTCTCGACTCGCAGCTTCATGTAATGTCTCTGATTGGCTATACTATATATCACAGGAGATCTAGGTGAAGTGGAGAGCAGCTTTGCTTTCTTCACCACAACCTGCTGCAGCTTAATTTGGAATACTAAAATGTTTAAGTCTTAAATGTCAGTTTCACAGTTTTATAATGTTACTAAAATGTTTATTTTATATTATTGAAAGTTCAATTAAAATAATGTAAAATGTTATAAATATTATAAACAATAAAGTTTAAATAAAATTTTGTGTTGGTGATTGTAAAATGTAAAATTTTGACAGATTTTTTTTAGTTTGTTTTTCGCACATTGGTTCCAAATATCGGTTATCAGCCACGTTAACAAGCTGTAATCAGCATCGATATCGGTTGACTAATTATGATTGCAGAGTACCAACAATCACCTTCCTCTTTTCATTATTTTGTTCTTCTTTTTCTTCTTCCCACTCGGTGCACCTTTAGCTCTGTCCAATGTTTTTGTCGTAAAGAGAGACCATTCATGGCTTAAAATATTTATTGACTTTTTTATCAATTGCCCAACTGCAACTCTGTTTTATCCTTTTTTTTGTCAGGTCAAAACAATTGCAGTTCCCCATTTTGGCCACAAGAGGCGCTACCATTAAGGATGTCATTCCCTATTATTGCCACAAGGGTGGGAATCTCTACCGAGGTGAACTGTGCTGTTACTTTGACAAGATCTTAACTTTAATTTATAGTTTACCAGTTAGGTGGACTATAATCAGCACAAACATATATATTTTGTCACCATTTTATTCCTAACTATGTTTTTAGTACACAGCAGTCACACAATTTCTTCAGGCCCGTCTAGTTCACCCTGATGCGTTCATACATACGTTTCATGTTGTTTACAAGAGACATTGGCTCGACATATCCTTATGAAATCATCATAAATTCCTTTTCTAATAAACACAATTAATCACCAAATTATCGCTTTTAATGAGGACCAAGCCGCGCTGGCATGTAATGTGATGTATTACGAGACTCTTCTCTGTAGTGTTTGTGCGTCATTCCCGCCTGTCTAAAAACAATGTTTGTTTCCCCTTGACTACAAATTATTCGTGGGAGGAACATGTGTCCTTAATTTCACCAAGACTTTTCAGACGTCTGCCTTTGAACTCCAATCTGCTCGAGGTCAGCTGGTTCACAGCGTGTTTGCAGTGTTTATGGTAAAAGCTGCAGTGGTCTCATAAGGTTAAACGCGAACGCAAACACACACACACACACACACACAGAGTTGCTATGCAAACATTTTTATCTTAAAAAGCAAGAGGTCAGAAATAAGCCACATATGAACTAGGCATGTAAACAATCATCCATAACATTATGACCACTGAAAGGTGAGGTGAATATAAATTTAGTTGAATTAACAATTTATCATGTTGGAAGCAATAATGTTGGTCATAATGTTATGGCTGATCATTGTATATCAAAATAAAACAAAGAAAAAATTACTATTCAAAAATTGTACATGCATTTTCTCATTCTTTTATTAGTTAAACATTACATTTAAATTTATTTTTACAAAATAATTACTGTATTTATTGTCTTAAATTTGTACTTGAACTTATTGTTGCATAATATACAGTTACAATGTATAGTTCTAATGTATATGTTTATTCTACATAAGGTTAATATGTACAAAAGTTGCACTTTTTCTGACATAGTTGGGACATTTAGTCTCGTAAGGGGTCAGTGAACATCCCAAGTACACACACTTCGGACCATCTTTGAATCCGCTTCATGAAAGTGAAGACACAATACACACATCTGGCATAGTTGAGTATTTGAAAGTGATAAATGACAAGTTTTATCATGATACAATATTATTTCGCCTCAATGGACAATGATTCAACATCTGTCAATATTGCAAAGTCTGCTGCGATAGATTGATATGAGAGAATGTTATTGACGTAAATCCATGTATCGTTATACCCCTACATAAATACACACACTTGTCAATTTTGTCGATTATTGCCATAATTTTGACCAATAGTGATATTAAGAAATAACAAGGTGCACTACTGTGGAGCTACTGTGCTGTTTGCTCTCGACTCGCTGCTTCATTTAATGTCCTGCCCACGACAGTCTCTGATTGGTAGTAGTGAGTAGTAGTCAATCAACGCTGAAGCCTTATCACTTACACCACACATACATGAGCACAGAAGCTCTGAGATTTGGGTACTGATGTCGTTACTACCCGGTATCGGTTCACGTCAAATCATACGGCGCCAAATTTCGGTACATTCACGTGCTCATCAGCAGCTGTGTTAGCCGGAGCGCCACAGTTAAGGCGTGTGCCAACCAAACTCTGTTTTTGCGCTGGTAGCGCCTATACTCATACGCACTCACACCCCATTCAAAAGAGGAAGGAAGGAAGCCCTCTCCGGCCCTCACTGCTATGGGCTTTGGCTGTTTCTTTTATGTCTTTGTGGTTTTATCATTTGTTGTCATTAGGAGTTTTTATTGTGGCTATTTGCCCCGTCGTGTCCCTGTTTATGAGCTCTGGCATCTTTAGGGGAGAGCAATGCAATCCCTGTGTTGTCTGAGTCCTTTTCAACAAGCATCTGTTAGGATCTGACGATAGAGAGCGAGAGAAAGGGAGAGACTCTCTGATGTCTGGTCTGTCCCTCTTAGTCCAGTAAACGCTGTCCCTCTCCCAAAAGGAATAAACACTCTGTTTGTTTTCAGGGCGGGAATGTCCTCGGGGAGCGGACTTCCTTTGAATGAGCGAAACACAAAAAAGTTAAAGTTTGCATAAGGCCTAGTGGAATAAAAGCTAGCGCAGAACGCTCGGTCATCAACATCCAAAAAACATGTCTGTGTCACAATGAGAAAAGGGAAGAAAAACTATTCAGTAAGTTTGAGTTGCGCTCAGTTTTATTGCCTTATTACTTAAGAAAAAAGCCGGGGTGGGATCGCATTTCATATATCAGAAGTATGACAATCGCATATTACAAAGGCAGTAAAAGTAGATAAAAAGCATATACATATATATACTGTATATAGTAGAGTATATATTTTATTGTGTGTTTATATATTTTATATTATATATCATGTACTTATAAATATTATATATGTTGCGGCAGTTGGTAGCATAACAGTCAGGGGTGCGTCTCCCAAAAGCATAGTTGCTAACGTATTGCTAACTACGCTAACTGTAGTTGCTATTTCTCTCGGCAAAAATGATGTGTTTATGATCTGTGACGCGAAAGGTTTGGGGTTTTCTAGATGATCAGTAGTGTGGAGTTTTGGGGTTGTGTCAGTCGTGTGTCTCCTGAACGGGGCCCCGGTGGATAAATATCAGAGCATAGCAACCTGCGGGAGGGACGCAGCGCCGCGGAAACGGAGGAAAGAATGAGGGGAAGCTGGCTTATCCGGGGACCCCGACCCTGCGCGGCCCCAACAATCACTCTCAACCAGCTGGAGACGAGGGGTGTGTGTGTGTGTGTGTGCGCATGGGGGTGGGTTGGGTATTGAATGAAACCCAATCATCTCAGGTTCCTGCTCAGCGTGAGTCCCGGACACGGAGAAAAGAAGAGAGCGGGACTTGGCACTAATGCTGCCAGGGCCAAAGTGACGAGTTGAGAGGCACTCATCCGTTCACTCACTCAGTTATTCACTCACTAACTCACTCACTTATTCACTCACTCATTCACTCACTAACAGTTTTACTTTCTACAATAATGTAACAGTGCAAGAGAAAACAACTTATATGTATATATATATAGAGAGAGAGAGAGAGAGAGAGAGAGAGAGAGAGAGAGAACCAAGAAAGCAAGAGAGAGAGTAAAGATGAGCAACTCTCTTTATCTCTCTCTCTATCTCTCTCTTTCTCACATTTTTACTTTTCCCGTGTTCCCGCCGTTTGAACAGCAGGGATATGAGCTGAACCGGGGAGTAGAGAGGGAAGAGTAGAAAGAGAGAAAAACAGAGAAAAGTTTCGCTTTTACTTTTTCACCATCTTCAGCTTTTTTACTTCCAGCAGTAGCGACACAGGACAGAAGCGATTCTTCTCTCTCTCTCTCTCTCTCTCTCTCTCTCTCTCTCTAAAGCAGCGATATGAAACTTGATGTTTAATAATTCACTGTGATGCCGCCTCTGGCTGCGTATTGATGTGTCCTGAGGGATTCGGCTGGGAAAAGATCTCTGAAGCTGCAAAAACACAGCCGTTTCCTCAGAAAAAAAAAAAAACACAATTACAAATGTCCAGTTGACCCTTTCTCCACGTCCACATGAAAACAAGCGCACAAGAAGATTAAAAAAACACAGGAAACCCGAGAAACTTTTGATATAAAACATAGCGTACATTAGCAGCTAACATTAGCAACTAATATAGTGTACATTAGAAACCAACATAGTGTACATTAGCAGCTAACATCAGCAACTAACAGTGTACATTAGCAACTAACATAGTGTACATTAGCAGCTAACATAGTGTACATTAGCAGCTAACATCATAAATAACAGTGTATTAGCAACTAACATTAGCAACTAACATAGTGTACATTAGCAACTAACATAGTGTACATTAGCAACTAACATCAGCAAATAACAGTGTACATTAGCAACTAACATAGTGTACATTAGCGGCTAACATTAGCAACTAACTTAGTGTACATTAGCAACTAACATAGTGTACATTAGCAGCTAACATTAGCAACTAACTTAGTGTACATTAGCAGCTAACACAGTGTACATTAGCAGCTAACATTAGCAACTAACTTAGTGTACATTAGCAGCTAACATTAGCAACTAACATAGTGTACATTAGCAACTAACACGGTCTACATTAGCAGCTAACATTAGCAACTAATATAGTGTACATTAGCAACTATGCTTTTAGAAAATGCATCCCTGTTACGCTACCAATTGCTGCAACATATATAATATTTATAAGTATAAAATTTATAATCTAAAACATATAAACACACAATAAAATATAAACTCTATATTAGATGTAGAAAAAGAAAATGTGCAATTTAATGATGTGATAAGTTTGATAATATGTGCAGAAATACTGAAGAAAATAACATGCTGCTGTTTCCACTTATGACAGTTCGTGTTTATGCATGATGATAACAATGTATTTGGCAATTATTAAACCCATCACGGGATCACAAGCAAAAATAAGTCGAGAAACCAAGTTATTTTTCTCGTAATCTCGAGATAACTTTAGCTTCCTGGAGATCAGAAGAAAAATAACTCATGATCTCCCAAAAACGATATTCATTACCGCGAGATCATGAAAAAGTAACTCGCTAGATCTCTAAAAACGCTCTTTCGACTTCCTTATCGAAGTGTGTTGTGTCATTGTGGCGTCTCTCCGCTTCATCAAAAACACATGCTGATCGGCAAACAAGGCCTCAGCGTCCGACTCACGCATATCAGCTTATTTGGTTAAAAACAGGTCAGGTTTCTCTCACTCTCTCTCACTCCTTCTCATCTCTTTTTTGGGATTAGCCTTGAAGTTGGTCTCGCATCAGTCACATGAGCGCGCTTTCTATTGACGGCTTCCAGGACGGGTATTGACGGTGCCATAATTTGGGCAAAGGAACAGAAAAAAAGAAGTGGGGTGGATTGGGCTTGGAAAAGGAAGAGGGGTGGGGGTAGTGGGGAATAGTGGCGCCCCCCCGCTGTGCCCAGCACGCCACTGCAGGCAGCGGGAGACTCGCATTTTATTAGCCTGGGAGAGCAGCCCCTGCCACAAATAAAGCGCATTCAGCCAGCCACCGATCTCTGTCACAGAAACAATGCCGCCGTACCACGCAGAGATCTCTTTCACACTCTCTCTCTCACTCACACACACACACACACAAACACACACTCTTATATTGCTATCTTTGTCAGGTACTTCTGATAATGTCTAGATCCAAATAACGCTACAGCTACACCTAACTCTGACCTTAACTTTTACCCCAACAACCCAAACGCAAATCTTTTTCCTCATTTAGGTTTTCAAACGACCTTGTGGGGACCAATCACATTCAAAAACGTCCCCATAACGCCATAAAAATAGACAAATCATCGTTTTTGCTATCGTCCATCGGACATCCAGGTCCTCACAAGCACCAAAGTACAAGCACACGCACACACACTGAGAGAGGGTTTGTAGATCTGGATTCTCCTGATTATTCACTATTTTACCTTAACATTTCATTCGTCTTCTTCACATAACTCTCTCTCTCTCTTTTTCTCTCTATAGTCTCGCTTTCATTGGCTCCCCGCAGTTGGACTCGGCTCTCCTGGAGGTATAGCGGCTCACTGAACTGGCGAGAAAATGAGCGAATTCAAAAGAGCTCAACCTAAAAAGAGCAGACATATTAGATTAGCCCTCCACCTGTTCTTGTTGTTGTTCTGAAAGCGAGGGAGAGTGAGAGAGATTGCAAAAAGACAAAACCGCATTCGGCATTTCAGTGCTAAAAAAATTGTCGCTGGGAACGATTTATTATCGCGGTCGGCGTCGTCTACGTCAACTCCATTTCAAAACTGTGTGAAAAGGTTGCTAGAACTTCATCATATCGTCACTTACGCTTTCATCTTTTTATTTATTTTCAACACTCTCTATACTCAGATTAATTCTGACAATGATGTGTAAGAGAGAAAGGGGAACTGACGTGATAAAGTCAGAGTTAGTTAAGTGAAAGTGAGTGATTATTTGTCATTGTGAACACACCCAGCACAGCACACAATGCACCACAAATGAAATGTGACCTCTACGTTTGACCCATCCATGAAGGAGCAGTGGGCAGCTGACATGGCCAGCGCCCAGGGAGCAGTGCTTGGGGACGGTACCTTGCTCATGAGTACCTCAGTGGTACCTTTATCTATGGGTATTCGAACCGGCGACTATCTGATCACAGGGGAGATCATCCTAACCGTTACACTACCAAATGCAATGATGACACACACCTCACATACTAAAAAGGCAGGGAATTCACAGGGTTTGACTGAATTTGCGTTAATAGTTGCAATTGCAACATCTCGAAATCCCGGAGGGTCTGTATAATAGCCTGTTTCATCGCACAAAGTTGTGACGAAACCAGCCAGCATCTCTGACTTTGTTGCTGAGGAATGTTACAAGTTTTATGATGTCTGATTGATGTTCTTATTTTCGATCAATGCTATGGTCTCGCTGATCATCAAATGAAAGTATCGATGTGAATTGATGTGTCAATACAATGATGTATCAAGCTCTAAAAAGGAAACTTTGTTAGTGAAAGTGACTGATTGACAGCACACAGTGCACCACAACCAAATGTGACCTCTGCATTTACCCCTTTTTGAAGGAGCAGTGGGCAGCTAATAAGCGCCCGGGGAGCAGTGCTTGGGGATGGTACCTTGCTCATGAGCACCTCAGTGGCACCTTTACCGGCCATGGGTTCGAACCTGCGACCTTCTGATCACGGGGCCAACACCCTACCGTTACGCCGTTAGCTGCTGTAACAGGTAGTTGAAAAGCAGGAGAACGGTGGTCTAGTGGTTAGGATACTCACCTCCGGACCAAGTGGTTGTGGGTTTGAATCCTAGCTTCAGCATAACCACCACCTGGTCTCTGAGCAAGTTGCACCTTGAATTTAAGAAATGGAAGTCACTCTCCATAAGAGTGTCTGCTAAGTGCTGTAAATGGCCTCGTTGATCACTCAATCAATGTATTGATGTATCGTTACACCACTATTACAACCCATGGAGAGGGTGAGCCTTTCTCCACATTAAGTCAGTTTTTTTCTCCCATTTTTCTGTCCCGATGCATTAGACAAACAGAATGTGTGGTCTGATTGCCTTGTGTAGTCTGATCAGATTTGTTCTGCAAAGGAGTGTGTGGAAATCTCCTCCTATTGCATACTGTAGATTTATTCCGACAGACAGAGCACATTAAGAATGGACAGGAAAGTGGACAATTAGTGAGAGAAAAAAGGGGAGACAACAACAACAACAACAACAATAATAATAATAATAATAATAATAATAATAATAATAATAATAATGGATAAGTAGATTGACTTCCACATGAAATCCTAATACAACAAAAAAGTAAACTGATCATCTTTAAGGATTTAAGCATCAATAACGTGTGACAGAGGGGACGCCATATGAGGATGACGTTTATTTGTTTAACTTTGTGTTTTATTACATTCACATTATCAGTGTTATGTGTCATTTTTTACGTTCGGTGATATAGAAGAGATATATGAAAGGCACAGACGCCCCACATGAATTTGGTTCCCTAGGCACAGTTTGGTGCACCTTTACCAGTTTTTCAGCTACTTTAGCAAGCTCAGATTGAATTATTCAGCATTTAGAACCAACTCAACTGACCAAAGCTACTAAAGAATGACGTGACGGGTCAACATGAGCCTACAGAGTTAGAGTTTACTTTGCCAAAACAAATGGATGAATAAATAGATAAGTAGATAAACATTAAAGGATGAATTCTCATATTCTTACTTTTAACACAGCCCCAAACACACACACACATACCAACACACACACATACACACCCGCTCCGCCCTTGTCAACTCTCTCCCCAAATGCATCAGAATAGTTTTTGTTCTCCTACATGGGGTTTCTCTTTAATCTAGCCGTACACCAAAAGCCATTCAAACATCGTACATAAATTATGCTCTCAGTATTAAAATCAAAGCCCAGTGCCACAGGTCCCACTGCAGCGCCGCCAAACTTTCTGATGGACAAAAAGAGACAGCCTGTGAAGAGCATATGCCATACGTTTCAGCTGAAGACTTCTGAGCATCTTTTTTTCTCTCTCCCTTCTTTCTTCCTTGGTTTTTGGCCAGCAATTAACGTAGAACAGCAGCTACAATGACCGCTGTCCAGAAAGTATTCTAAACAGGATTTTGAAGCTAAAAAAATATTCTAAACACTGTATGGAAGCTGAATATATAGATAGAATACTGCCTTTAGAATACTTTTAATTTAGAATACATCTTAACCTTAAACCTAACCCTAGCTCCAGTTTAGAATAGTTCATTTAGAATTGCTAGAATTTACAATACTTTTATTTTGTTGTTTTATTAATGACAACTGTCAAACTTCCACTAGAATACATTCTTTACAATGCTTTATTTAACTAGAATACTTTATGAAACACATTTTGATTCAGTTCTATTTTAATCTATCCTTTAAGGAATTATTAAATGCATAATTCACTAAATCACAATCCGCTTCAGCACCAATCAGAAATGCCTGATAGTTGAAAATATCATCTTTGTAAGGAGACAAAGTTATTAATGTTTGCCATAGTCCGCTATTCTCACTGTCATAAACTGCATGAGGTTAGATTAAATAAAACTCATGCGAACTCTGGTGCTAGTGTTCATCTCTACACCTTTATCTCCCTCTTCTGGACAGAAATGGACAACTTTTTTTTTTTTATGAACGTCCCTCTTTTGTTCTCTAGCCATCCGCTTAAATATAGTCTGGGAAACTGGGCCTTAAAGTTTATGGACCTGAACAATGATATTTAACTCTGGATCACCTGATGCTTCTTAGTTCATCACTAAACCTGTTCTTTTTTACAGCCTGATTGATGTCAGTGATGTGATCCCAAGCCTAGACTTTAAGCACGCGTCATGTGAGAGTGTTGTTAGTGAACTATGAAACTGAGTCAGTGTGAGCTGTAAACAGGCAGGGAAATTTGTTATAAATGTATGGGGCAGTATAAAAGAATACACTAAAAGTTTCAGTGCAACTTCAGTAAGAAAATCTTGCATCTTTACTGTCAATCTATTAAAGCTTACTGCCAGTCATTATTCCCAGATGCATCATAAACCCAATTTTGCATGTGAAATTAAATGATAAATGCTGTTTTCTGCTGATTACAGTTGAGCTAGCTGTTAAAGTATGAGCTGCCAGAATATTGTTAAATTCACGTCAAAACAGAGAACGTCTGTCTTAATGGTGGTCAAAATAGGAAATTACATACTTTTATGACCAGAAAAAAGGGAAAAATAGGTGTTAATGAATTAAGTTTCTGGTTATATCTTAAGTGTCTTGTGACAATGTCTGTTGTAAAAAGTATTATACAAATAAAACTGAAATAAATAGTTTTCAGTTGGGCTATTTACAAGAAAGACAATAGCCAAAGTATTCTCCATAAACAGAAAATATTAAGCCGTGAATGGTTTCTCTATGATATGAACGAGTTAAAGGCACAATAAATGAGAAGATAAAGAACAAGAAAAGAAACTGAAAAATTTACATCTGGCCTTATTCAACATTGTAATTTTTTTAAATGTTGGTTGATTTGAACTACAGTCAGCATAAGTCAAAATGAACCAATCTTAATCTGAGCTAAATTTATTTTGTAATCGTGCACATAAATGTTTACGTAAAAGTCTTCAGACACATTATTGGGTTGTAATCATAAGAGCAAAAAGCTTATGTCAGTAAGGCTGATTCTGTGTGAGTTTTATTTAACTATTTTTAGCTGGAAAACATGTCACATGTTTGTGTTGGAATTTTGGCGGTCTTGGAATGTTGTTCCTTGTCTTCTCAGTGTTGGGCAACACATTGTAAACTCACCCTTTAATAGTTTGAATTTAAATTTAATTCTTGCAGAGTGGTAAACATTACATGCTTAAAACAGAATATTTTGCTAATTATCCTTGATACATTTAAAGAAATGTGCTAATGATATTTGTAATGTATTGTATTTTTTGTTGTATGTATGTAAGAGTCTGCATGGTCACATAAAGCATAAATAACATTTTCGCGATGTAAAAAGCACTCACTCCTGTTACAGGGAAGTCCAACATTCACGAAAATGATTAAATTCAGTCAAATGTTGCCATTCATTACAGACTTTATCAGTAAAAATATTTTTGATGATAAATTACAAAACCATGTGTGACTTGTTCATGCCTAAACCGGTTAGACTCTACTTACATTGTTTGGATTTTTAGTTTTGCCAAGTTCCTCTTCAGATCAAAATTAAAACAGAATTTGATAGCTGACATTTGACAAGACCAGAATGCACAGGTCAACAGTTTCAAGCTTGTTACTGTCATGTTTAGAAGATTGTCATGTTCTTTTCATTTTAACTCTCTACATTGTTACCGTAACATTGTAATATCTACATTTTCACACACAGTAAAGGCTGTGTAGGAGTTCAGCTTGGAACTTGAGCAGCAGATTAAGGAGGAGCTTGGTTCTAAGTAGAAGAGGGAACATCTGTTTTGTCTACAGGTGCTAAAAGGATACAGCACACAAATAACAACATGTTAGGCTTGTGTTTTCTCCTTCATGTTCTCGCATTGGCATCAGCTTCCAACACAGGTATGTTTACTGTCGTTATATTATTATCTTAATTTATATTTATGTAACATTTAGATACATTTAAGTTGTTTGATTTCATTTTTGTACAAGTCATAGAGAACTATGTAAATTAGAATTGTATCTTCACAAAATACAAAGACAGATCAGATACAAAGCCTGAATAATTTCATTTGAATTTTAATATTTAAATACATTTGATTCTCTGTTTTGTAGGTTCTCACTCCCTGTGCTCTGTAGCGACATTTATTGCAGGAGAGACCCCTTTCCCGGAGTTTACGGTCCTGATGGTGCTGGACGATATTGTCTTGACGAATTACAATTCAGATGAGAAGAGGACGGTTCTAAGAATAAAGTATAACTTTACTATTGAAGAGCAAGATTTTGCAGATATGATTTTTAGTGAGCTACACAAAGACATGAGAAGTCGAACTAATCATCTTAAGCAACATCTGAATGATACTAATGGTAGGTCAAGCACAGCGTTGGGGAATAACAGAATACATGTACCAACGTTGCTTATCCCGACTACAAATGATGGGTAGCCTATTCAGTTAGCCTATTACAGTTAGGCTACAGTTTAAATAAATGGTAATTGGAATACAGTTACATTGTTAAAAAATAGGCCTAATAGATTTCAGTATTTTTTTGTTTTACATTTTATCCGCTCTCTAATAGCCTACATTTCGCAAATTCCATTAATTACCGGAAATCCTTCAGAATACTCAACCAAAGATTCCCAACCACTTGCATAAAAACGCATATATAACATTTTCGCGATGTAAAAAGCACTCATTTCTGTTACAGGGAAGTCCAACATTCACGAAGACGATTAAATTCAGTCAAATGTTGCCATTCATTACAGACTTTATCAGTAAAATATTTTTGCTGATAAACTACAAAAACAGCATTCTACTTACGATACAGCCATTTATTTGATATTTTCAGTGTTTATTTTCCGGACTCGATGTTGTGACGGGGCTCTCACGTGAATCCCGTCATGCGCAAAAATGTCGCCAAAATGAGTTATAGGCCAAAATGAGTCCCAAGTGGTTAAACAATTGCCAAACCTTCAGTATTCCTTCATTTTCAATTAATCAGAAAATATTTTTCCATTTTATCATGTTAGAGAGTAAAACATTTGTTAGCAAAATCTTTTTATTCTGTATCCAGATGGATTCCAAATGGACAAAGAAGTGTTTCTGCCTCTCACTGGCCTTAGTTTTCTTCATAGTACTGCCATAGAATGTCTCTACATTATTCCCAAATTCTCTAAGGTCTATAAGGGTTAAAAAGAACAAAAAGGGCAGAATATGATTGTGTGTGATTGCCACATTCATAGGTGTAAAAAGCAAGACGAGGTGGCAGTAATCCAAATGCAGATTAATTTACTAACTTCTGTTACAGTTACAGTTCTGGGGCAGTTGGTAGCGTAATGGTAGGATGTTCACTCCATGATCAGAAGGTTGCAGGTTGGAATCCAGGGCCAGTAAAGTTACCACTGAGGTACTCATGAGCAAGGTACCGTCCCCAAGCACTGCTCCCCGGGCGCTTGTTAGCTGCCCGCTGCTCCTTCACGGATGGGTTAAATGCAGAGGTCACATTTGGTTGTGGTGCACTGTGTGCTGTGCTGTGGTGTGTTCACAATGACAAATAATCACTCACTAACTTACTAACGGAATACATTGCAAATTACATTTTAGGGCATGTATTCTGTAGTGGGATACATTTTAAAAATAACCATCCCAACACTGGTCAGGCATTTAAAAGTCAACACATCAGTTCACCAAGTACTCTTACCAAAATGACTGACCTAAAAATATTCTAATTTTCGCCCAAATTAGAAGATTTCCTGTTATAAAATGTCAGCATAAACCAAATGATTCAAACAGTCAACAAAAATGTAGCATCATACTGACGGCATGTAAAAATCTTCACATACTTAATAACAAAACCACATTATGTTTTTATCATGATGATCATAAAAAGGAAAGGATCAATCAGAAATGAAAATATAAGCAAAATATAAAAGCAAGGAATACAATTTTTTAAACAAATGTAGGGACACATATATTTAATGGGCCAAACTGTACAACCTCTTATGTGAGAAAAAAAGCTGAATTTTTGAGTTTTGCAGTTGCTAATGCCACTGTAACACCTATATTTCTTTTAGGCATCCACGTGGAACAAAGATTGGAATGTTGTGAACTGCTGAGCAATGATGAAGCTGGTCAGATGAAGATGACTGATGCTTTTGACGGCTTGAGTGGTTTGGAGATGGACTACAACATGCACCAGCAGACTCTACACACTGAGAATCAGTGGCGTCTAGATTTTGATGCATTGCAATTAGAATATAACAGACAGTTATATGCATATTTTTTGCACCCAACATGCATCTCGGCTTTACGTAGAGGTCTTAAAGAATTCAAGAATCTTGTATTAAGGAAAGGTAATTTTGCTTCACTTTTGCTATTATTGTTGTACTTTTTAAATAAATTTTGTAAATTGTCAGCAAACTTGTGTTTAACATGCACACCTAAAGCATTCTGGATGCGACGTCCACTCTCTTCTTACAGCATTCAGCGTCACTACTCTTTCGATTCGCAGTTGTTTTAGCTTTGCTTTGTAATATCATTTTGTTGAAGAATCACTATACAGTGCTTAAACAGAAACATAGACTGAAAGTTGTAGATAACTAAACAGACCTGAAAGAAATTGACAGGTACAGCACAATATTGTAAAAATAAGTTTTTACTGTAGAGTTACTGTAAAAATCAATTGCTTTTACAGTGACAAGCTGTATATTACTGAAAATATCAAAAAGTGTATGTTTGCAGTAATATATATATATAGATATATATATTGTTGGCAAGTATTATACTGTAAATTTATTGATTTCCTTTGACAGTTTATGTGAAATATTGTGCAATATGAGATTAGTTTTGATAGTTCATGTATTATAAACTTTTCTCTGGCACATATGAATGTCCAATTTCTTACACTGTAGGAATATAATATTTTGGTAAGTCATAGAACCATAACACTGGAAAACTGGCTAAGATGGGAAACTCTTATTTTGCTTTCTTGCTAAACCCAGAAAAGCCCAGAGTGAGACTCCTCACAAAGCTGAATACACGTTCCGGAGGGGCTCGTGTCACCTGTCTGGCAACTGGTTTCTACCCTCGCCACCTCAACTTAACCTTGCTGAAAGACGGCCAACCCATTCCCGAAAATCTGGTCACCGGGGGTGAACTCCAGCCCAATGGGGACAGAACCTACCAAATGAGGAAGAGCATGGAAGTGAGCTCGGAGGACCTCAAACGGAAACACAACTACACGTGCACAGCTATTCACCTGAGCCTGGACAACAAGCTGGATATTCACATGGGTAAAAACAAAGTTGATAATGCACAATATCTCACCTAAATATGCATGCATAATAGTGGCAGCAAAGCAATGACAGTGACATACTGTAATTATACAGTTATGCTGCCAATGTAAAAATGTTTTGATATTTACAGTTATTTTATCATTGTTACAGTGTTATGCTTTTTTGCACACCGCAAATATATGTTATTTTCTGGGAATGTAGTTTAAAATGCAGCTTCGAATTCATCTTCTTTCTGCTACATTTAGCTGTCTATCTTTCAGCCTGTGGTTTTACAGCCTTTCTTTTAAAAAAACATTAACGTATTATGCTATGAAAATACAATTAAATAATTGTAGAGAAATAATGGGTTAAATGCAGAGGTCACTTTTCGTTGTGGTGCTGTGCTGTACTGTGGTGTGTTTAAAATCACAAATACTCACTCACTCAAATTTACAGTGTATGCACAGTGTAATTAATGAAGTTCAGTGATCAAGTCTTTTGTTTTGTCCTTCAAATCCTGCAGATTATGACCCAGGATCACCACTAGTTTTCATTTTGTTTGCGGTGTTATTAGTGTGTGTGATGCCGCCAACAGTTGCTTTTTTAATATGGAAGAAAAGGCATGTAGGTGAGTAGATATGCTTGTAAGGTGTTAAACTGTACCAAGTTGCAACATCTAGTCCATTTGGGTCAATTTTCTACCAAGTAATTCAATGCACAACTTTAAATGTCACCTAAACTTTATCACTTAGTTTCCCGAACATCCTCCCAGAGTGATTACACTGTTTCTTCAAGTGAGTACCTTCTATAAATGCTAACTTACTTTACTTGAAAAGAAAAGAAAACAGAACATTAACTAGTGTGAGTGTTTAAAGTATGTGAATGGGAAACTAACTATTCTTACATGTGTTTAGATCCTCAGCAATTACCTTTGCTTTTGCGTGTCAACATGTGACTAATTTTCATTTTCAGCCACAGAAGAGAAGCAGACTGAGAGAATGTTGGACTGTAATTACCAAGATGCGGTGGTGGAACAAAACGATTGAAAGTGTTTTAAATATGTGCAATGTGTACTGGTTTGTGAGTTTTATTTGTAACTGCTTTTAAATATTAAAAAGTAATAAGAACATACAGGACAAGGCCAATTGCTCTGCTTAGTCCATACAGCTGTCTTTGACCTAGCCACCTATCAGCCAATCAGAAAATGGTATTTCTTGTTGCCAGGTAAAGTCTGATGGCTGGTATTGAGTCACAGTGCTTTGAAAGGGAGCACCCTATCTCTGTCATCAAGGCATCATCATCATTAATCTGCCACTTATTACACACAACAGGGGCCCAGATTCTTTTAGGGGCCTATTTGGAGCCAAAATGCCTTTTCTGTTGATCCATTTAACTTTTTCATTAATCAACAAAATGCAGTGAATGAACAAAAGAGAAATCTAAATCAAATCAATATTTGGTGTGACCACCCTCTGCCTTCATAACAGCATCAATTCTTCTAGGTACACTTGCACACAGTTTTTGAAGGAACTCGGCTGGTAGGTTGTTCCAAACATCTTGGAGAACTAACCACAGATCTATAATCCTATAATCCTACAAAATAATATAATGACTATAACCCTACAAAATCCCTGACTTCGTGCAAGTGTACCTATAAGAATTGCTGCTGGTTTGAAGGCAAAAAGGGAGTAACACCAAATATTGATTTGATTTAGATTTTTCTTTTGTTTGCTCACTTTGCACTTTGTAAATTGATTAAAATAAACAATCATTATTTATATTTCTGAAAGCATTCTTTGTTTACAGCATTTTTTCACACCTGCCTAAAACTTTTGCACAGTACTGTATATATAAATGTGTAAGTAAAAGGAATTATTCATTTGATTTGACTGAATTTGTCCTTTATTAGTTTAATCCATTATCTTTATTTTTATTTATGCTAGTCAGTCATGAATAGGTTGTAAAATTGAAATTAAAATTGATTAAGTAGTTTAAAAAAATTGGGAGAAAAGCACAACATTTCGAGTAGCTCTGGCTCTAACAGACGTAACCTCAAACTAAACATTTGATGAAACTTTACAGGATTATGAAAGGTTTTTTGTACCCAACAGCAACTTAAAGTTGTACTGTTGCAATCAACCGTTATTTATGATCTAAACTCAAAGTCCTGCTCCTACTATTTCTGAAACGTAAATTCATTATTCCTGCCACAAACTGTACAAAATACAAGACACTGTAAAGCATGTTCGCCATGTTTACCAAACTTTCCCAGCAAAAGATTTATGGGATTTCACTAATTGTGAAAAATGTTGCTTATAAGAGAGCCTAAGCTTAATTTCACTTTGTTTGCTGTACATGTAAACATTTTCTGTATAGTTTACACACGTAAAAAAATCAGTTATATCTTCGCATTCGAACTGGCCACGACGAAAGTGCGGCAGCACGAAACCATATAGGCCTGTGGTCCTTCTGCTCTTCTCATTGGGTTAAAACGTTCTCTTAAAATGTCATTATTGTATCAAACCACTGAATAATAGCGTACTGTCTATTTTTCTAAACCACACCTGTGCTGGGTCACCGCAAGGCTAAGGATATAATCCCGTTATTTAGTGAACGTTTGGAAGTTTTTTCTTGCCTGCTCTGCTCACTATACTATTAATGTTTTCCAATTTGTATGCTTCGTTTAGTTGTAAAAATAGAGGGAATCGTGAAAACCAAACGTCCACTATTAAACCAACTTTAGTTCACTAATATTAACTTAATTCTTTCTATTACAGGAGTACGTGTGTATCTGTCCTTAAGTTCTATAAAGGCACCTATGAATGGATAGTAAATAATCCATAAGCGCAGAAGGTAATAACTTTCTCCCACTGGATAAACTACAGGGGCTCACAAGATTAAAAATCACTTCATGTGACTTTAAGGCCTTCGTAGTGCGATACTTTGTCATATATTATTTTCCAAAAAATAAAAATTCAGGCACACTTAAGAGCCACTACAATTAAGAGCCACCTACTTATTTTTTTAAATTCTCCTCAAGGTCACGTTTTGATTCATGGGATATGTAGTCTTATCACCATACATCGCCAAATTCACATTAATACACAGCGTCAATCAGTGTGAATCTATGCAATAATCAATAGTCTTAATTTGTTTGTTAATCAGCGCACAAAACGAAATTGTTCCAATTGTTGTTCCAGTAAAAGCAACGATATAAAATGTCGCAAAAACATAAAATATAGTTTAAAAAATAAATAAATGAAATGCATGCAAAATAACGCTATTAATTATTTTTAACTCTGTCATTTTTAGATAGGCTATGCCTTCTGTTCATCTATTCTCAATACTTTCTTCTCCTTCATATAAAAGATATACAAAAACTATTATTATTATTATTATTATTATTATTATTATTATTATTATTATTATTATTATTATTGTTATTATTATTATTATTATTATTATTATTATTATTAGGATGGTAAGGTCGATTTCCTAATGAAATTAGGAGGTGATTAAGAGGCAGTAAGCAGGTCGGTAAGCACCGTGCTCTTGTATAGTCCGGGCGGAGCCGCGCTGTGCTCCCACCTGTAGTGACGCACCTGCGGCGTTGCGCCCCAAGAGACGGAACACAGACGCACAATGTAGAGCAGCCAGCCGCTCATCAAGAACACGGAGTAGCATTTATTCTTTATTTTAGCACAAAAAAAAACTCATCAATAAGGGTGTACAATGCCTGCAAATCATGTGCGAAAGCGGCGAAAAGGAGGGACAAGAGGATAACGGTGAGTGATGCTCGACCCTTTGCGCTTCATTTGCGCCCAAAGGCCTGAACCAGAACAACGGACGGGGTTTGTTTACTGTTTAGCCTGATACCTCTTGTACTTCTTATTTATATTCGTGTATTTTCATTTGCAGACAGTTTTGAGTCCGAGGAAGAAAGATCACCAAGCTGGAGGAGTTATAAATTGATCATTGATCCGGCTTTAAACGGTGCAACGGAAAAAATCTACCGATATGATGGACAGTCTTACAGCACTCCCGTGAGTTCTACTCCATATAAAACTTATGGTTCTCATCATTTCTGTTTATTATAACATTTTACAGTCTATAATGAATGAATTATGGTGAAAATATGTAAGATTTAGCCCTGAATGTAGTAACAAATTTTCGTTTTTGCTGCCATGGATCTATGCAAACAAAAACCCGACTGTAAAAATACAAGCTAAAGGTTCACATTTTCGTTATCTATGAACAGAACTCTGAGTTTTTGCCTGTGGAAAACGTCAGAGATCCCAGAATTGCTCGCTTTTGGTCCAAATTCAAAGAGAAGGATTTTCCAGTCCCAAAGTTTAAGGTGACACGTAATTTAATTTGTAATCATGTCACTTAATTTAAATTGTGCCAACATTGTACTTTTTGACATTTGTATTTATATTGCCGCTGATTAATTTCGTCCTTTCCTAGATTGATGAGAATTATGTTGGACCACCAAAAGAGGTGACTTTTGCCAGGCTGAATGACAACATCAAGGCCAACTTCCTAACGGACATGTGCAAAATGTTTGGAGAAATACAGGATGTGGAGGTTTTGTATAATCCCAAGAATAAAAAGCATTTAGGAATAGCCAAAGTTATCTTTGAAACGGTCAGAGGGGCGGAGCAGGCTGTCCGGAAACTTAACAACACCTCTGTTATGGGAAACTGCATTCATGTGGAGTTGGACCCCAAAGGTAAAAACATCATCAAGCTTTGTTAGTTTTATGACAGAAGTGCACTGTATGAACAATTGTTGCAAGATTTCTTTAACACTGGGATGCTAACATTATGTGTGCTTTAAGGCACATTGTGAGATTGTAAGATTGTGAGCATCCTCCTGAGTTCTGTGTACCTCCAGGTGAGAAGCGGATGCGATACTTCAAGCTGCTTGTAAGTGGGCTGTACACACCATTCACTCTGCCTTTAGGACAAGAGACCTGGGGACCTCAGTCACCACCGAACATCTCTGACTCTTCCAATGTGAGTATGACATTTCTCCGTTCTCGTAAAATGAAGGAATGATTATAAAATCTATATGATGTCTCACTTGATTCCATCCTTCAATCAAAACAATTTGTAATTGCTCTATAAATGGTGATCTATGCTGTTTGAAACAACCTTTTTAGTTTCGTCACTACACCTTTTTATTTGACACTTTCTCTGTAGGACTGTGAACCAGAGAAGCATCTAACGCTTGGCTTATTATCTTCATCGTTGTCCTCATCTTCAGTATTCCTTAGCTCTACCCCATTTGATTGCTTCACCCCTCTTTCCATGGACACGGCTTATTCCAGCATGCACCAGGATACACCAAGTAGTTTTTGGCAAACCCCTCAGTATCAGGACAGCCCTCAGACCTCGCCTCTGTCACACAGTAACCCGGGTACTCCTCCCCATGGTGAACATCTTCTTAATCTTTCCCACCTGTCGGACAAGCAAATGCACAGCACCTCCATGTTGAAAAAGTCCCCAAATTTGACCACAAGTGCGTCCACCAATTCTCAACTCGCACACTCCAATCCTCACCTGGTCCAGTTAACGCCACAGAAAGCAAATGTGAGGCAGATTGGCATCATTAACCATTCTAGACGTTCTGCAGGGCCAACAGCAACAGGCTCCCAGACTTACCAAATCAGAAAGACTCCCCGGCAAGGAGGCCAAAGAGGAAGAGGAGTGTGGGGACCAAAATACCAGAATGCATATAACCGTAGACCGGAACACCGCTACGTACACCGACCTGTATTTAACAGATCTCACTGTCGCTCAAGTTTGGTACCAGTGCTCCCTTCTCTCGGAACTTTACCTGTTCAACAACCACAAGCTGTTGAAACTTCCACCCAATATATGAGTAACTCTGTAGCTGGTTTGAGGCAGAATAGCGTTCCACCCACAGAACAAACAACCAGGAAATCACTTGGTTGTGGCATTGTAGACAAGGTAGAAAATAAGACAATTCCACCAATGTCTCAGAGCCTCCTGGGTTCTGACTCACATCAGCTACAAACAGAAAAGTTGGGACACTTGCATTTAGTTGGGAACACTTTGGAGAAGGTTCTCCATGAAACATCTTCCAATGTGTCCCTTCCAGAAGATGCTCCTCCTTCTAAACTAAATCTGCCACAGGAGAACATAGAAGAACTGGAACAGTCTTCTCCTTCTCCTGGACTGGAACATAGCCTATTGTCCACTGGTTCACGTTCTCCGAACCTGGAACCGAGCAGTTTGGACACTCGCATCCAGATGCTTCTTGGTGCTCAGAGTTCAGATTTCCTCATAAGTAAAGACATATCAGTTTCTGAGGTCTACCCTGAGGACCAAACAGGAGAAACATCTACAAATGCTTTCCAACAATACTCCGGTTCCGGTTCTGCTCCTCCTTCACCTTCGTCTCCAGATGCTTCCAGTCATGATGTCAATGTTGGTCATTGTGAGTCAGCCCAAAATCAAGAGGGTTCTTTTGAGTCGGGTATCGAAGACGTGAGCCCTACCCCACTGCCAGACTCTGCAGGGGAAGAAGATGAATCTTCAAGCAACCAGCAGGTTCCCAAGATACCTGTCATTTCAGCCCTGGCTTCAGTCACGGCACGGGTGACACAGGTAAGTTCAAAGGGTGTAATGATCCATCCTGAAACATTGATTAAGTGAGCGACAAGGTCAAATACATTTCACTTGCTTTTTGTGATCTGACATGATGTTCTCATTGTAGGCTCCCGATTTACGATAACACGTTTTCCTCTTTCCTAGAATAAGTTGTTCCCAAAAGGAGCTGAAACTTTAAAGCAACCTGCTGTCCCCGCAAACCTTGATAGTGCATCATCACCCACTCCTCCCTTGTTCCGGATGCCTCCTCCTCCTCCTCCTCCTGTTTTGCTACCCCCACCAGGCTTTCCTGCCCTACCACCCCCAATTTTGCCCCCAAACCTATCTACACCATACTTACCTCCTCCTCCACTGCCTCCTCTACCATCTCAGCTTATCCCTCTGCATCCCAGCATCCCGCCTTCCCCATTTTACCCTGCACCAAAGATTCCCATGGCGCAGGTTGGCAGACCCCCCAGATGGAAAAGCCCCCCAATGCCTCTTCCCATTCCTACCAGAATAACGCAGGGGAAAACTCTTACATACCCGACTCCGTTTCCCATTCCTCCACCTCCAGCACCCTTATCGGGGGTTGGCGGAACGCAAGATGGCATTTCATGCCAGCCCTTTTCCTCTCTGGGGGGTTCAGCTGCAGTTTCGGGGTATCGACCCCCCTGGCCATCCCCTGTTCTGCCTGTGTTTGATCCTTCCATTCCCCCACCGGGTTACGCCCCTGCCAAAACGTCCATCCACAAGGTGACAGTGGACGGGGTGCTCGCCTTCATAGCAGCCGAGCTCAGGACCATCGTGAAAAAGGATATTTATCGCAGGATGGTGGAGGGCGTGGCTTTTGTGGCTTTTGACCAATGGTGGGACGAGAGAGAGCGTTCGGTTAAGGTAAAAAGTTTTAATTGTTGTTTCAGATTTTAGACTTTTTACATTTGGACAATTCGTATTGAGTAACATATGCACAGAGGTATTAGGGGTGTAACGATACATCAATTGAGTGATTAATGAGCCAATTGCATTGATCCAAAATGAAAACATTGAACAGACATCAAACATTTTGTCACGGCACTTTATTAAAAGAAGTGAGACTTTATAACTTTCATTTCATTTTCATAAAGTTAATTACATTTTTTGATTAAAAGTGTAGAAATTTTTCTTCACATGTCTGATTAAAATTGTCAATTGATATTGATAGTGATATTTTCATTGATTTTTGTGATTTGATATGAATGGAAGTTAAATCAGCATATTGATCATATTGATCACGAGCTCATGAACTTAATTCACTCAAAATTGTATCGTAGCAGGCTTTGTGATGTCGGCAAACATTGACTCATAATACTGTATTGTGACTGGTAATTTACATTTCTAATAGCTAATATTGTCAATTATTATTTTTCTAAAATGTGAAAAGCAATTTTTAAAATTAATTCTGACATCTTGATATTTCTGATTTCCTCTGAAGCCAGAAGACACTAATAGGAAAGAAAATTTGAAACCCAGAGTCCTGGAGCCGTGGCAACCTGCAGAAATCGTGGGGCAAGAGGGCACAGGGCTGGTCACAAGCCTTGGCCTGGGACTCCGATGTGCCCTCAAACTGCCTTCTTTCAGGGTAGCTGCATCACAAATTCATTCATCCATGTTGATTAAGCTCAGTATAGAACCCGTCCCACAATCACTTACACATAACATAAAATTGCTGCCTTGCAACGTAGCCTATCGGATGCCACTTCTGCAAATTCAGAAATGCATTTGTAAACAAAAATTATGCTATTTTTTGTAAGGATGTAGCATCTTACCATAGTATACCGCTATTTCTTAAAAAAAATAGCAAAATGTTAGAGCAAGTTGCTCTGCGACTGATAAAACAGAAAAAATAAAGTTAACTATTGCGTGAAACGGAAAATATATAGATCTGAGCTAAATTGCACCTGTTTAGCTGAAGCAGATGGTTTAGATTGTGAGTAGAATGCAGAAGATGAAGAAACAACAAACAGTGTGAACGAAGAGGGCTAGTCAAAGGAAAGGTGATTTAATTAAATCACTTAAAATGTCACTAAAACACAATTTTATTTGTGCAGGTGAAAAGGAAAGTACCTTCAGGTGAAGACACTCTGGATGCTGTAAAGCCCTGCACCTCCTCACAACAGAGTCACGGCTGTAATGCAGGTTAGTGGAGATTTAGGTCAATTCAGTTTAGGTCTATTTAGTGTAGTGTGTGTGTTGAATTAAAGTTAACCCTAAATTTTTCTGATCTAATATCTTATCTAGTATCGTTTGTATCTCTTTCACAGCATTACCTGCACTTCACCCATGATGAATTGTAGTATTGTCTTTTTGCCTTCAGAATCAGAGCAGCACAAAAACGTGACAGATAAGTCGGTGGAAAAAACCCAGGAAAAAGCTGGTATTTCTGTGGTGAAACGGCGACATGCCAGGCCTCTGGAGCTGGACAGTGATGATGAGGAGGAAGAGGAAGAAGAGAACGAGCTGGACGAAGAAGAAGAGGATGGAAAGAATTCTGAGAACGTTAGGAAGTCAAGTTCTAGAAAGCAAGAGAGCTTGAAAGTAGAGTCTCCTCATGCTGATCAGGTATTACATAGACAGGTACATTTCAGGTGATGTGGCAATGCTCCCAGTCGGCCCCCACGAAGACTGACCTCTGGCGTTCCTCAGGGCTCAGTCCTACGACTCCTTCTCTTTTCCTTATACACTGGTTCTCTTGGGGAGGTTGTAGCTGCACACTGGTTCTCCGTACACTGTTATGCAGATAACACTCAACTCACTCTTTCCAATCAACAGGTCTCAACCCGAATCTGTTCTAAAAACAAATAAAATCTTACTTTTTAGAAGATTTGATACTTCTTGTTGTTTAGATTTTTTGAGCTTTTATTGAGCTTTTTATGTGTCTATTTATTGTATTGTGCTGTTGTCAGCTGTTATATATCTTCCTCTTCTCTGTTCTCGTTCTGTTTGTCTGCAAGGAGGAGGATGAGGAGGAGGATGAAAGAATCAAATATTCCGCAAATAAAAAGTGGCTGCCAGATGAAAATGAAGATGACAACCGTTCAGTCAAAGGTGCAATTTGTCAATAAAAGTAAACAACTTGAATATAAATTTATGAGACTTTTTCATCAAGTAAAAATGATCTTTTATGTTCCTCAGAAATATTCAGCGCATCTTCACCAAGCCTGCACTCGGAAAGCTCATCCTCCTCAAATCCAGAATCAGAATCATCACAATCCGACTTCAGCTCCTCCGATGAGAGCGGAAATTTGTCAGAATCCGACTCAGAATTGTCCCTGGAAAGTGACGAGGATGAGAGTGGAAGAATGTTGCAGGAAACGACAAGGAATGAGAGAGTGGTGGAAGAGATTTGGATCTCATCGGATGAGGATGAAATCGAGCAGGACAAAGCAGCTCCTTCTCCCACAAATTTGTCGTTAATGTCCTGGGAGGATGAACTTCGCCCTCCTCTCACCCCCTGTGGTCCACTGGATGATGAGCGGGATATGGAGCTGGATTTACTAGGTGAGAGACAAACGAAATGAGAAATGCATCATTTGTTCATTTATTAACATTATAATATAACATTAAAACGAAAACCACCAAAAGATAAAAACACGAGAAACTTAAGGGAAGCAGTGCTTGGGGACAGTACTTTGCTCATTAGTACCTTTGTGGTACCTTTACCGGTTTGGGACTTTACCGGCGACCCTTTGATCACAGGGCAACTCCTTAACCGTAGCAGTCTAGCGGTTAGCACAAGAGGTCTTTGGTTTGAGCCCCACCTCTGGCACTACTACCAGTGGGTCCCTGAGCAAGACCCTTAACCCCAAGTTGCTCCAGGGAGATTGTCCCTGAAATGAGCAAAATGTAAGTTGCTCTGGATAAATAAATGTATGCATTTTCCATTTGTTGATATAGCAGGTGATGATCCAGAGCGGGAACTGCGAGTTCGGGTGTTCCTACACGGCTACGGCGGCCATGATCCGGTTAAACAGCATTTATCCAGCAAACTGGAACTCCCCGATCCGGCGCTGTTGTCTTCAGGCGAGGAAATGGAGCTGCGATGCCCACCTTCACCATCTTATAAAGCCTTCTCCTCTGGTACGAGACTGGCACTGTTCAAACGGCCTTGAGATTTATAAAAATTGTCTAGAATTTATTGTCTCCACTTATAAAAATGGTGGAGCTCATTCACCAATATTTCTCAAGTTACATAATAATAACCTAATGTTTTGCATAATTTGTATAGAGCACTCTTACATCCTAATCCTAGAGTGAAAGAGTATAAGAGTGCTCTTCACCTTTTGTAGATTCTGTTGTTACGTAGGAACCTTAAATTAGAAAACATTGGTGAATGTTAGAACCTTTGCGAAAACTGAGAAAGTAGGTTTTAAGAATAATTTTCTTCTTAAGAATGGTTGGTGACTCTAACTGTTTACAGATGAGGGATTGAACACCCAATCAGACCTGGAAGTCCAGGAAGATATCACCATGGTAGAAGATTCAGGTAACCTCCGTCCCCCCACACCCACCGGCTACCTGGACGAGAGCGACCCCGACTTCGACCTTAGTCACAGACTCTCATCCACTTCTGCCGAGGAGGTGGACCTGCCCCACACCCCCGGAAGAGGTCTGGACGCAGAGGTCGAAAAAACGCCTGTCCCGTCTCCTCCCACTCCTTCTTCTCTTCCTCCTGCTCATCCTCCTCCTCCTCCTCTCTTCCATCACCCCTTCCACTCCCTATACCTCTCCCCTCTACCCTCTCCTTATCCTGGTTACAACGAAACGCCCAAAACTCCTGGCAGGAACCATCGAGAGCACAGAGAGAGCATTTCAGCCGGAGGGGCGAGACCTAGTCCCTTTTTCCTCTCATTTCTTCCGTCCCCATCTCCCCACCAAAATAGAGCCATCCCCAGAACTCCTGGAAGGGACGTGGTTCCCTCTTTACCTCTTTTGGATGACGACAGCGACAAGGAGGACAACGAGGTGAATTTTGGCCACAATGGGCATAATTTGCGCACCCCATACATGCGTCATGGCAAATCACAGAGCACCAGCTTATCCCCCAACTCCCCGGAATCCTCACCTTCCGAAACGTATAGCCACGTTGATGAGGACGAGGTGAATTTTCACCCTCTTAGGCAAATTTTCCATCCCCCGTACATGCATCATAGCAAATCGCAGAGCGCAAGTTCGTCTCCCAGTTCCTTAAGATCCTCACCTCCTCAAACATATAGTCGTTTTGACAAGGACAATGTGAATTTCAGCCAACTTGGGCAAATTTCACATCCTGCACACATGCATCAAGGCAAATTGCAGAGTGCCATCTCGCCCCCCTGCTCATGCCCAGAATCCTCGACCGAATCTGAGACGTATAGACATTTTCAGACATCTCAAGACCTTGAAAGGGGTCAAGACATTCCAAACTTTTTCGAACAGCAGACTAATTTGGACAAGGCACATCTTCAGAAGCGGAAAGAACGCTTCGCCCGCAAACGGAATATGATCCTTTGGCGAAGAAGAAGACGATACACTGAGGCTTTGGCTCCCAAACCTGCCCAAGGGCAGACCGCTAAATCGTTCCTGCGAATGACGGATAGCGATGGAACTGTAAATATGGCGAGGGAAGAAGCCCAAGCAAAGATGCCACTACAAGGGTTGGAGAACAGACTTCAGGAGGATGACAGATTTCATTGCAGGATGATGGAAGATGTTAGTAGATTTCCACGGCATCTTTATCCATGGAGGAGGTGGAGGAGGAGAAGGGGATCGTGGCCATATATCTCTCCTTGTTGGCCCCACTTTTCGCCAAGGTCCAGGCGAAGAGAGAGGCTGGTCCTCCATGCTGTCTGGACAAAAGGGGTGAATGTGGAGGAGATTGGCCACCTAAGGGCCACTTATGAGAAAATGTTAGCGCAAGATCAAGGCTGCAACTGGCTCAGTGGCACACACTGGGTTCCCCATCCTCATATCCTTTATCAAAATGATTCTCTCCCATCTTTCCATCTCTTTCTCACTCACCACTCTCTCTGTAATATCAATCTCTCTTTCTTTAAAAATTGGCTTTTTTCACACAGGGAGTTTTACATCTGTCTGATCCTTGACCTTGGTGAACCCAGCAGTGTTCCTGAGGAAAAACTGTGGAAGAGGAAGGAAGGTGACCGCTATCACATGACCGGATGCGCTCGGACGGAGGGATATTATTTTATTAGCAAGAATGATAAGCTGAGATACCTCAGAAACACACAGCATTCCTCAGGCGAACATTCATCAGACATTCAGGTGTGACAGAAAATGATCGCTAGGTTCTTTTGCTGTAGAGTTTAATAGAAATAACAATAAGTGATGAAGTTTATGGTTTTTGGATGTTGTGTCCTTTTAGTGCAAGACTTCACAATCTCAGCTCCCAACATCGTCTCGATCAGGATCGGATTTCCGAGCCGAACAGCGACGTCTGTTGTCTTCTTTCAGCTGTGACAGCGATCTGCTCAAATTCAACCAGCTCAAGGTACTTGAATGGAACTATTTGAACACAACTACATTCCTGTGTTCAAAACGGGCAATTTAGATCAAAACAAAAACGTTCTATTTGGGTGGGACGAAGGGTTGGTGCTGTTGCCCCACAGCAAGAAGGTCCTGTGTTCTATTCCTGGGTCAGTCTGTGTGGTGTTTGCATGCACTCCCCATGTTTGCATAGGTTTTCTCTAAGTGCTTGTGTTAAATCAGCATATTAACAATGTGACCTGTGCATTGATGACTCCAGTTCCGTAGGAAGAGGCTGCGCTTCAGCAGAAGTCGTATTCACGACTGGGGTCTATTTGCAGAAGAGCCGATAGCCGCCGACGAGATGGTGATTGAGTATGTAGGACAGAGCATACGCCAGGTGAGATGGTAAAATGTAGACTTTTTACAAAAAGTGAAAAGGATTCTAGTCGTGTATGATAAAAAATGAGAAATGCGATTGATTCCCGTCTCCAGATCATAGCAGACATGCGAGAGAGACGTTATGAGCAGGAAGGCATCGGAAGCAGCTATCTGTTTCGGGTCGACCAGGACACCATCATTGACGCTACTAAATGCGGCAACCTGGCCAGGTTTATCAACCACAGCTGCAATGTAAGAAAACGTTAACAGTGATTATATAGTATCAAAACACTCTCTACCTTCAAAATGTAACATTACTTTTAACATCACGTTTCTTTTTTTTGTTTGTTTTACATTAATTGACTTTAAGTATTACTGGATAAATAAGCTTGGATGTAGTTAGCTACATTGTCTTTGTAGCTTATACTGTTGCTAACTACTACATTAAAACGGCAGCTTAGCTATAGCTTAGCTACATCAGAAGCTAATCAGAAGTAGCTTGATGAGACACCTTTTAAAAGTAGCTCCCCCACCACTGGTTACCAGTGATGTCTTAATACCAATTAACAAACTGTTAGAAATCTTTTGGACGTTCTTTCCTCTCTTTTTTTCGTCGTCTTGTCACAAATCTTAATCATTCACTGATCTCTTTCATTTCCACTTTCTTTTAGCCAAATTGCTATGCTAAAGTCATCACAGTTGAAGCTAAAAAGAAAATAGTCATCTATTCTCGGCAGTCGATCGCAATCAACGAAGAGATCACGTATGATTACAAATTCCCCATTGAGGACGAGAAGATCCCCTGCCTGTGTGGAGCAGAAAACTGCAGAGGAACCCTCAACTAAAGCCTCGCATATAATCAAATATCTGATTTCAGCATTATCAGCATGTGATTTCTCTTCAGTGTCGGCCTTAAGCAAAACCGTGTCCAAAAAACATTAGGAGTTGAAAGCCTTAAAAAGCTGGCGCTTAACCACAGTTTGATCTAAATGTAATTGGTAATTGGACTGTAATTGGTTTGATCTAGTGATTGAATCCTTTATTACGGACAAAGAGGTTATGAAGCCGAAAATAGGTTTGAATTTGATAATCAGGACACAAAATTCACTCTGAAGATGTTAAATGCCATTAATGAAAACGAATTGTTTCTTCATATTTTTGCCAGGAAAATGAGAGTGACTTATTGCACCATGTTCAAACATACATGTAAATACTATTCCTCAGGACTTGATTAACAAACACACAAAAGTCTGGCAAGCAAAATATGAAGACATGAGGGTCAGTGCTTTGCCCAGTACTGAGTGTATATATGTGTTTTCCTTTGTTCATTTATTTGTCTGACTAAGTGTAGTTTAGGCTCACTGGGAATGTAATGATGTACAGCTTCTCAAAACAAATAAAACACTATTTTCTTGCATTTAATGTGTGGAATAAAAGGAGCTTTTTAGTAGCTGACATACTGAGCATATGCCCAATCCATAATCACTATAATACTGAGAATTATTCGTGCTAATGCTGCTACTAACACTAAAGTTACTTGTAATGCTAAATTAGCTACTAGTGCTTATGTTGCTACTAACACGAAGTTACTTGTAGTGCTAAAGAAGTTATTAGTGCTAATGTTGCTACTAAAACTAACACTAAATACTATCAGAAACTAGTTAGTGTAAACGTTGCTACTAACTAGTTTCAGTAGCAATATTAGCATCTACTAGTGCTAATATTGCTACTAAAACTAGTTTCTTGTAATGCTAAAACACCTACTGGTGCTAAGGTTGCTAGAGTTATAGCGTCAACTGGAGATAAAGCCGCTTCGAATGCTAAAGTTGCTACTCGAGTTAAAACTGCTATAACATTCTGCTTAAGCTAAAGCTGCTACCAGTGCTTAAGTTGCTACAATACACTTAGAACTAAATCCACGAATGCCTCAACTGTTGTTGGTGCTAACGCTGTTACAAGAGCTAAAGCTGCTACTAAATGTTTGTTGTTTTTTAATAACTAAGTACACACGCTGCAGCTAGCGTTTTCTCCGTTCTACCTTAAATGATCTCGCAGCAGGTCTAATGCGCTGTCGGTACCTAAGAAGTTAAAGTGGGTTAAATTAGTATCATGTTAATCTTAACAATTAAACAGTGTGTGTGACTGTCATTAAGAGTAAAAAATATAAGCCTATAAACCTGCAATGACGATTTAATGTTACAGCCCAGCACATTTACAGTTTTTTGTTGTTTTTTTTTGTTTTTGGTTTTTTTTTTTTATATATAAATGACTAAATAGCGCCACCTGCAGGCTCTGTAGCGTTGCCACGGGATCTTTTTAAGGTGGAACGGAACATGAAAACTAAAGAGTGGTAAATAAAAAAAACAAAATAAAACATTTAGTGCCATCTACACACAAATGTAAACATTAGTTTACTTTTTTTTTTTTTTTTTTTTTTTTTAAGAAATAGTCATCGTAAATGATCACGGATCTTGCCTGCTGATTGCCCATAGACTATGTAAAAATTTCCAGAGCGATGTATTTAAGATTTATTTAGGCAATAGCAATGCATGCTATTCAGTAATTAATCTTAAAAACAGTAAAGATTCATGACACTCATGACTCATTGATAAAAAAGCACCAGAAACCCACATTGGTTTTTAATTTTGTTTGTCTAGGATTACAATTTTAACATTTACATTGTCAACTAACTGAAACACATGCATGACAACTCAGTGCATGAAATTCAGAAGATTTTAAATTGATGTGTTGGTATATAAAACTTGATTTAGATGTTCTCCGATGTCCCATTAGGGGTGAGGACCGTGAGGTTGCCTCTGGCATTCTGGTCAGCTTCTATTGCTTCAAAAAGTGACTTGAAATTTCCAGCTCCAAAGCCCTACAGACACATGTTCATTTTCACTAGGGTTGTACATCACAAGTTCTATCACAGTACAATTTCACTTAATGAACACCGATTCAAAGACTGCTATCACAAAATCTGCCATGCTACAATTTCAAATCATGAGCCAATGACCCAACATAATTTGCTGATTTATCTGCCAACACTCACCTGATGATTGCGTCTCTGAATGACCTCCAGGAAGATGGTGGGTCTGTCCTGAACAGGTTTGGTGAAGATCTGAAGAAGGTAGCCATTATCATCGTAATCCACTAAAATGTTCAGACTCTACATGAACAGAAAAAACATTGTTATTTGCTGCATGGTTGTAGACAGATGGTGCTTCACACTGCCATTTAATTAATATTCATTTTCACAAGTAACATCATAGCCCAGCAAAAACTAAATCATATCTTAATTCCTTTAAAATGATTTCCATGCATATTTACAACTAAAGGAAAGCACCAATATGCCTTGTGCATTTTTTAAAATACTTGATGAGATTCAAAATTGAAGATTTTGTATTTGTATTTGAAGTACATTTTGTTGTATTTAAGTTTCAGAGACATTAAGAGCTCACCTCCAGCACGCTGATATCCTCAGTGATTTTGACCTTTGAATGCTTCAGTTTTTCTCTTAGTTGCTGGTAGTAAGTGTCAGGCACTGTCATGAACTCCATGCCACGCTCCTTTAAATTGCTGATCTACAGATGGACCCAGAAACAATTAAACTCTCCAGCAGATCTGAGAGTGTGTTTACGTTGGGGATATAGGTATGTGTGGTTACTCACAGCTGAAATTATGTTTGAGGTGTTCATGGCAATGTGCTGGACTCCTGCTCCACCGTAATACTCCACATACTCCTACACACAAACTCAGTAAGTGGTGTGATGAACAGAATAGTGTGTGTGTGATTGTGTTGGTCTTCTTGCCTGAATCTGGGACTTGCGTTTTCCCATGGCTGGTTCGTTGATGGGCATTTTCACCGTTTCCTCATAGTTGGCCACCACAATGGAGCGGAGAGCACTGAACTCAGTCTGCATCTGCTTATCATCAACCGACCAGAACCTGTGGAACAGTAGATTCCTCTGGTACCTGCCCAAAATGTGTAAATAATAAGTTTCATCACAATATGATATTATATCGCTTCAATAAACAATGATATAGTTGTCTGCCAATATTACAAACTCTGACACAATATTGAATAGATTCAACTCCGTCGACGTTGATATGAGACAATGCCATATACTGATTTAATCACTTCCAATCATATTAGATTATAAAAACACCTAAAATATAATTTTATCAACCAGACAAGACTTCAAAAACTTGATCTTGATTTGTCTTCAATGTTATTGTCTTGACTCAGTCTCAGACCTTCAAGGTCTTGATCTTGACTGTATCTTCATCCTTCAAAGTCTTAGTCTTGACTTTTTCTCTGTCTTTAAAGTCATTATCTTGTCTCAGTCTCAGGCTGTGAATGACTTGAACTATCAAAGTCTAGGTCTTTACTCAGTCTCAGCACATCAAAGTCTTTCTCTTGACTCAGTCTCAGCTAATCCTGCGTTGGTCTTGACTTGGTCTTTGCTGTTCAAAATCTTGGTTTTATCTTAGTCTCTATACAATCTGACTTTAGTCATGACTTGATCCCGCATTAGTTGGTTTTGACAACAACTCTACTGCAGATGGCCTCATTTTTGGATCAGCCTTCTCTTGTTCTCTCCCAACCAGCATCTTTACTGTAACTGCCTCCAGATGAGGCTGTCTGCTTTGTGCTGAGTCACTGCCTCGTTCAGATTTTTGCCAAACCGCTGGCTCAGCTTTCAAACAACCACTACAATTCCTCGAAAGACAGCCGCCTCCCTCTCCCTCTTTCTGTCATTTTCTGTAATGAGGCTCCTCTCCTTCCTTTACCGCCCTCTCTTTTTGTCAGACACTTTCTCCCCCACCTTGGAGACTGCTGACCCTGGGGAAGGAGGGGTAGAGGCTGCATGCTGATTGGTCGGCAGCCGAAAGAATTCTGCCTCCTCTGAGATCCGCCCCTCTACTGTAGCCCAAAGCGCTTATGTATTCTCTTTTAGTTCCCTAGTCAAGTCAATACGTGCAAATACGAGCATGATAGCCCTGTCTGAGATACCAAATTAGCCAATTTTCTCACCATTCCACCACAGACACCATATCATTGTCAGGCTGGTTTCCCACCACGTGGTCGATGAAATCCAACTTGCCGCTTGGCCTGAAAAAAGGCAGAAATCAAACTCCAATTTTTTACTTAGTGACAGACTTTTTACCACAAACTTTGCCATGTTTTGTCACTCACAACTTAGCCAAAAGGGGGTCGTGGAATAAAGGAGCATGGAATCCTGGGAGAAACAGTCCGTCATAGCCATCCTTCTCCACCAGGGTGTGTGTGGTGTCTCCATACTAATTACAGAGCAGCAGAAACCACATTAAAAACACAGGCAAACAAGATTATGATGAACGAACTGCCAACACTATGAGGATTAATAATATAGAGCAATATGCAGGTAGATGGAATATATGATTTATTTCAGACTTATCAGTGGATGAATCCAGAAAAATGTCAAAGATTAAGTGATGAAAAATAGTGATATAAAGCCAAAAAGAAGCAGCACTTACAGTTTGCAGCACAGCCAATTTCACTCTGCCAAACTTGTCCTCCACAACATGCGGTTCTTTAACGATGACGGCACCCCTTTCTCTGGCTTTCTGCAACATCACACACACAGAATCAATGATGTGGTCCCCTTGCATGTGCACTCATACAATGACAAATAAATCAAAGTTTAAAAAACAATTTACTTCCACCAGGGAGTCACAATCTTCGACAGTGAAGGCAATGTCTTTGACCCCATCCCCATGTTTCACCAGGTGGTCACCCATCTCTGATCAGACAGAAAACAAGAACATTTTCAGAAAAAAATCAACAGACAGAAACTGAACAACCTCTAACTGGCACAATGCTTACCTTGGTTACCAGGATTCAGAGCTGAAGAAAACACAAAAATAATCTGGGGGGAAAAAGAGAACAGATTGGGGACGAAAAGCAACTTTTCCAGACAGATGTAATCAAACTATTGTGTGTAACATATATTGATTATTAAGACATCGTCAGTGCATTTTCACCTTTCCCTGCTTGACCACATGGCTGACCAGTTCACGGCTGCCGGTTTCCAACCCTCGATATGCTAGAGGCTCGAAACCCAGTTTATTGCAGTAATAGGAGGCTGCCTAGAATGTAGCAATGTAGAAAAACAAATACTTTAAAACAATAATTTATGGAATTTAAATTTTTATGTGTCATGGCTGTGTTTAAAAGTGATAAAGGAAATATATATGTATTAAAATGTGCAAAATTTAAATATAATGTGGCTGTTTCCAGTAATATAGTAACTTATTACAGAGAAATCAGATATAACATTGATGTAGAATATACATTTCTAAGCGAAACAGCAAATCAGAATTTCTACAGAGAGCAATAAAAAAATTAAATTACACAAAAAATAATACGCTGAAATAATTATTATATCCAATTAGATTTTTTAGGCAAATTAAGTTTTAAAAATTTTTACAGTGTGTGTGTAAAAACTCTTAAACATTGTCGTAAATACAACTTCCAGTTTGATGTTAATCTGACATCTTCAAATTTTCATATTATAATTTTAAGTTGAAGTTAGGGAAATAAGTATTGTTAACGTGACTATTTAATCAAATCCTTTTTCGGTGTTTCTAACACAAATACAGCATCATCGCCCCCTGGTGGCCACCGGCGGGAAAAGAGCAAAATTTCCAAATGTGGATTAAATTAGTGAGAGGATGCTGTTTTACCACCGCATTTGTATTCACTCCACCCCTTTAGCGAGCCAATAAGCATTCTCTTTTGGAGAAACTCCTCAAAGGTTCAATGGGTTCCATGAAGCAAACCAAATAAATATGAAATGATTAAAAAAATGCTGGTGTGAAAAAAACTCACCTGTTTGGCATTGCCAACCCAGAAAGTCACGTGGTCAAAGCTTAGGAACTTGCCTTGACAGTGCTGATATATGAAGAAAGTAATCAAATAAATGTTAAGTGTAATGATAATCATTAATGTTGTGGAAGTATTGCTTAAAATCATTACGTAAACTTGCAATTATGTAATGATGCATTTACATATGTTTACACTCATAGTGATTAAAGGGGTTAAAAATATATTAATGGTAATTAGACCAAATTATTAACGTCAAAATTGATTTTAAAGGTATTGTTTTTAAAATACTCACCTTTTCCCCTTTATCCGTGTAAGTAGTCTAGAAAAAAAAAGAAACTTTTAATTTGCTTGATTAATTTAATCTTGCATATTATTTTTTTTATCAAATGTATTTGGTGTTGCTGCGTTTCTTTGGATATATTTGTTATTGGGATATTTGTTAAATAGTGAAGAAAAGAGAATTATGTCTTACCATTTTGGCGTCCTTAAGCTCCTGCTTTGAGACAGACAGAAGTCCGGTCCAGGATTTAAAGAGTCAGAGTTTTTCCCGCCCATAGAAGTGCGGAAAAGGGGTTATGTAACGGGATCTGGTCCCTTTTTTTTTTTTTTTTACATACAAACGTACACACACACACACACACACACACACACACACACACACACACACACACACACTGTAGTTATTCTTGGGTTAAGATATAAATGTTTTCAACATAACAAGATGTAAAAAGTTTACACACTTCCTTTAATACCAAGTTTTTGTGATGTAAATAAGACCAAGTTAAATTATTTGGAAAAAAAAAAAAACCCAAACAAACAGAAAAACTAATGTAATGACATCTGACCCCAAATTTAACAGTAAAGTAAAATAACTATAACTCTAAAAGGTGCAATAAGGTTTGCCCAGACACTTAAAAACCTTTCAAATGCTTTGGTTGTGATTAGGTTCTTTGAGAATGATTTGCTTCTCACATCTTAAAATTATTTACATTTGAACATTTCTAAATTTCCACATTTTTATAAACTACTTTTGAACCAGCTATTTGTATATTTTCCCCCTTTTTTCTTTCTTTCTTAAAAAAAAATCCACACCCACACAGATGTTTGTCTGGATGGAGAGATGCTGGAGGAGGTGCACAAATTCCTGCATCCCATTGGCTCACACTGGCATCTGCCTGCATTTAACAGCTCATCCTGCTCTGTGTGTGCCTTTAAAACGTTTATTAAAAGCTTAAAATTACTACATCATTATAACATATTACACGGAAACGTATTGTTTGGTTTGCACATTTTCTTACTAATCAAATATTGAGAAAGTGTGGGATTTTTGGAAATAAGAGAGTTGTTGTTTTACCAGAAAATGCAAAGTCACTATGAACTGTGTAATTCGAACTCCACCCAATCACACCACCCTCCCAAAAATATGCAAAGATTGCAACTTTTAAACTAGTATAATAGCCGTTTCAATCTTTTTGACCTGTTGAACTACCAGAGCTCTCTCTCTCTCTCTCCCCTTCTCTTTCTATTTCTCTAAATATGAGCTGTTATTCTCATGTGGATTTTACACTCAGCATAAGTCCCATCTGTGTCTTGGGACTTCATTATGCGGGTTAAGTACGACAGGGACATTGTGCTTATCTAGCCATGTTGTAAGAGTTAAGAACATGTGAATAAGATCTGTTTCTGAATACCTCAAAAAGAGGGCAATGAGTTCACCGAGTTTCATACCAATATATACAGCTCTGGCAAAAAACACTCCATATTTTTAAACATCCACTTCTATGTCTATGAGATGCAGCATCACCAAAACACCTGATTTCACACTTCAAATTAATGTAATCAAGAAAAAAATCAGTATAGTATTCCAGGTATAACTCACTTTGTATTTTTGTTTTATCAATCAGTTGCCATTTTCTGCTGTATTATTGTTCTGGATAATAATATTTTTGGAATTTTAAATCATGATGTGACCGATAGTTTACAATAAATAGATTTTATATGACTACATAGTGATAAACTGTACAGTCAGGAACACGATTATTTTATGTGGTCTGCTAATTTCTTCCAAACAAGAAAAACAATACCGCACTAGAACTGTAATTGTTATAATGTAGATGGATAGTGTTTGTGTAAAAACATGTTTTCTTAAGGCCAATATTGTACTCATCATAAGACAAGACTCATCATAAGAAATCACCTACATTTCCCCTTGAGTCTGAACTCACAGAAACAACACATACATCAGCGTCTGGATCTGAATTTAAATATGCATGTGTGTATGTGCACATCTTCGGAGAATTGGTGTTTAACACTTGGTGATATTTTCCCCAGACTGTGAGAGTGTGTGTGAGTGCCGCACAAGGGTGCTGATTGGGCATTGGTGGGCCTTGAGGGAATAAATCCCTGTTAGTTTATCTGTTGGTGGGTTTATTAAGATGCAGACAGAGAGAAACAGAACAGAGGAGAACTGATACCACTGAACAGATAATAAAAATCAAAAGAGCTACAGTCAGCAAAACAAGAAGCAAGACGATATGAGCGAGCAGGAGTCTGAAAATACAAACAGCCAACAACAGCTGGAGGAAGATGAGAAAGGAAGAGGAGAAGGGGAAGGAGAGGAGAAAGTTACACAACCGGGCGCCGAAGAGATCGCTGCTGCTCTTTCGGCCCTCAAAACCGACACGTGGCAGGAGGATGCCAACATGGATCAGGTTGAACTCCCAGTTAAGGCAAAGCAGGCCAGCGTCCAGTCTGTCTTTTCTCTGGTCAGGAAGCAAATCCGAGCCCAGTCCGGACTGGAAACTCAGAGAATGGGAATGCTGCAGCTTGTCAAGCAGGTCACGAGGCAGTTGAACCAAAACAAGGATGAGGAGCAAGAGGTTACCATCCCAGTTGTGGAGGTCAACATGCCCGAGGATGAGAATGATGAGGAGGAGCTGGTAGCCATGGCATCAGAGATGCAGGGTGAGACTCTGAGCGAGGACGAGGTGAGGATGGAGAAGGACAACAGACCAGAGGACGAGTGTTTGGGCGTCTTGCAGGAGGTGCTGGACAGCATCGAGTCCCTACGGAAGGAGGTAAGGGACGAGCTGAGCCAGCTCCGGCGGGAATTTCACAGTTACTCAGAACAAACAATGCAAGAACTGGAGGCACGACTGATGCAACTGCTGAGAACACATACGCTCATGTACTCATACTCCACTCCAAACGTCCTCTCCTCACGACCACCTCTGGCTGTGGCGGCCAACCCTAAAAAGCAAAAACCCCTCGCTGTTCCGCCACTGGGAGCGTCGAAAAGGAGAATGCTGAGCCGCACTATGACCACCATCATGCCCAAAACGTGCCCACCACCCACACTTGGGCCTCGCTCCATGTCAGAGCCTCTGGGAGCTCGAGCAACCGAGACTACGGCTGTTCTTCGTGGAAGCATTAGACACATGTTCCCGAGGGCAGGAGATCCTTTAGGACCCGCTTTGGGGCCCCTGCCACCAGCCCCGCTCCCTACGCAGAATGGTAAGAAGACGCGCAAGGCCTGTAAACCAGCCACATGAAAAAAAAAATGAACAAGCTTGATGAGTCGCAAAAGTACCTCTGTTAGGACATTATTGTGAGGGAGCAAACTGATGGGGTGAAGGTCACTGAAACTGTGGTCACAAACCACAACATGCTTATCCCTCATATCTGTATAGTTTAATGTACTCTTAATATCTACTTGTTGTTAAATTATATAGATATTAAGAGTACAAAATATTTTCTAAATTGGGTATCAGTGTATGTCAGAAGCAACAATGTAAACGGATACATGCTGTAGAAAACATTTGTGTATTCTTAATATCTGTATAATCCATTGAATTTAAGAACATTATGTAATTATTGTTTTACTACAAAAAAAAAAAAATCTGAAATCTCATATTATCCCATTGAAATGCATCATGGAATAAACATCTGGATGTCTCTCCACCACATATTTCAGGAAATCTAATGAGCACCATTGTTTAAATACGATTGAAGAACAATAAAGAATGAAGTGGACATTTTCTAAAATGGATTAAACAAACAAAACGGTCCCAGCAGTTCTTCTGAAGTCTTGCCAAGGTTTTTCCCTCTGAGGGTCGACCATAGTCAGAAATGGGACAAATGTCAGCAAATGTTTATATTTCTACAGTAAAATAGACTGGTGATGAGCATGTGCTGAAAGGTGTGAATGATATCAAAACAGATCATTTGTGATTTTTCATATGATTTTTAAAAAACACTTCTTTGGACCCAACCCAGTAAAAATTATAAAATTTCATATGTTGAATAAACTGAGCAAAATGTAAAATGTGTTTGACCAACTTGCACATTGTCTAATTGCCTCCTCGTCCCCAACTTCAACTGCTCACCCAAAAAAGATTTTTAAAACTTTAAATATCACAACTTTGTAGCTGTTATGACAAGAAACAATAAAAAGTGAGTTTAATGCGCTTTATTAGTGTTAATAGACGTATGTTTTTTAAGTTAGTGAGGCTAAACACGCACATAAGATTTGTTTATTATGAAGCACTTCTCGTTACTCTTCACACAAAAAAAACTTTTTAAACATATTTGAATATAATTTTGATGAAGAAACTTGGGACAATCTTATTCTGACTAAAAACAAACGGAAAACTGACGAAAAATGTTGAGCTGAACAATTTGTCAATGTAGCAACAACAAAAACACAAACCACAAGATGGCGCCGTCGTCCATTTTGATCTGACTGAACAGCATGATATGGTTTACCTGAGGGCGACAAACAAACTTCAAGTTTTTTGAAATTCCATTTCTATTACTCATTTTTTTCATGTGTATAATGATGCGCAGTTTATTTCTAAAAGTTGTTCTTGTACTATTATACATTAAGATGGCATATATAATTACAGATTGCTCAATTTAATGTCTACCACAAGTAAACATATTCCAGCTCAAGAAGTTGCAGCCCTAAATCTCTCAATATAATAACATAAATAATATTTACCTAGGTATAGAACCACTGGGTTGAACAGAAAATTCTTTGTGGTGAAGCAGCAGTTCTCCCAATTTTGTGGCAACGTCTCAGTTTTAGATTTTATACATAACGTTTCACAAAGTCATATACAAAGAAAAATGACAAATAGCCTGCAGAGCCACAAAACAATTACATGACAGAACTCCTTTTACTGAACAATAAATATGATCGAAACAACATTTGACCTAGAACGAGTATACTGTATTATTAACAGGCACAGTATAAAGGCTTAACTTGATTCAACTGCAAAAGTACAAGCCAAACATTCTCATATATACTGTATATATAGACATGTGGTCACACATGCCTTCGGAACTTTCGAACAACTGAAAGTATTTTTAATTCACCAGAAGCAGCATTTTCAAAGCTTGCATTTTAGAGTTGCTTAAGTATTTGGGTGATACTAGATTTAGAATTAAATAACCAGCATTAGCTATAGTCAGTGAGCCTCTGTCAAATTTGCCTTTATTGGCCAAATCAGAAGTCAAAGTGCACCAGGGTGGTGAGGATGAGGAGAGGTATGAAGGCTGCATGTTGCTTCTTTGCAGACGCCCGTGCTAAATACAACTTTGCAGCAGCAGAAGCATAGACTTGACGGTTGGCGTTTGACTGGATGGGTCTGTAGTTCTCCTCGAGTTTCCATTCAGTGCTGTTTTTGTCAGAGTAATACAGGCTAGTGGCAAACTTCAAATACTAAAACAGAAAAAGATAATGCCCTATAATAACTGAGATTTTTTGGATGGGATTAGGTCAAGATTAGGTATGGACAAACTCATTTTTAATTTGTATTTAAAATATTAATCACCTGTTCTCTGGATATGAAGATGGGCTTTTCCAACACAACCCAGCTCACTGTCTGATTGCAGGGTGGTGTGGTTTGGCCTCCCTGGTAGTAAAATGTTTTAGTACTTTCCGCAGGAAAAAGTCTCAACAAGGCTGGTGGGGTCACATTTACTGAATCCCCTGAAAAAATCAAATAAGTAAAAAATGAAAAATAAAGGAGTTCATGAAACAAATTTGGACCTGAAATTTCTTAATTCCCCTCTCACCTCTCTGTTCTGCTCTATGTTTAGTTTATACATTTAAGTAAGCCTGTAATAATATTTACCAGGGTATGGTATTCGGACAAGGGCATCAGATATAACCTTAAAAGCACGATTTTCTGTATTATCAATCTGTAAACAGAGGTCAAAGTCAGATCAGCCAAACCATGGCAGCACACTGTAAATATGCTGTAAAATATTGTTTCATCTTTTTAGAAATACAATTAAAGTGTCCTTTAGCATCTAAGAACATCTCCAGAAAAACAACGCTATTCAGAAAAACCACAACCGTTCTACTGTTTGCAGAAACCAATTAACCTTACATCAATGAAGACTCCCAAGATGGCAACGGATTTGGGTTTCAGAAAAGCTGCCTCACCATCAGTAACTCCAGGAGCAACACCCATTATCTGCATCTAATATCAAAAACACATTTATTTCAATAATCAATATCTAGGCGTGATTATAAAGAAAATTGCAAAACTAATGACTGAAAATGTAATTAACTTTGGGCAAATTAGGTCACATTAAGCTTGAGCACATGCATAATTAGACAAAAATCTTGTGTTAATTTAGTGGGTTTATGTGCCAACCTCCATTGGAAATCTCCGGTTGTTAAGCGTGTGCTCGGAGCCATTAGTTTCTGTGGTCCCCCAATGAAACTTCATCTCCACAACCCGATACTCATTTGTCAGACTGCCTCCTTTCATTGTCATGCCTTCCTTAAAATCCACTACAACTGTGCAAAAACACACATATATACATACACACATACATACATATATGGACCAACTGACAACATCAATTATGTTTTTATTATTGAAATAAAGTTTAGATTAAGTTTAATCTGGGAAAATTACTTAGTACTTATTCTATTTAATTTTCACTGTAAAACTGCATATCCATGATTGAAAACACATCAGGACAAACCACTGTCGCGAACATTAGCCACGGTCCAGGAACTCTGCACCATATTGAAGCCCTTAAGTTTCAGAGGAGGGATTAATTCCTGCTTTATGACCGTATCACTTAAATCGATGGGAGACTGAAGCTGGGTATTGCTGGGTGTGCAGGAGGGGAAGTTTTTCCCCCAAAAATAAGGATCTGATTAGCCAAAAAAATGAACAGAAATGAAGTCAAGTAACATGTTGATACTGATATAAATGAAATAAAACAATGCTTCATTTTGACTCTGCATTTGTATTCATACAAAAAACATTCACAACAGTAATAAACATGTTTTATTACTTACTGCATTGCCCTTTGTAACAGTAATCAGGAGTTGAAACTGGAACATAAAGACGTAAGATATTCAGAACATTTATAAAGGCAAAGGTCAGACCACTTTAAAAGTTATTTGGCATACAAAGCATTTCGGTAGGAATGCTGTCCAACAATCAGTCAAAAGTTACTTTTTTGCCTAAAGCGATACTGGTTAAGTCCATTATGAAAGAGGACATAACATTTAGCCCCAGCAGAAGAAAATAGCAGGACATGCAAACTGTGATTGTACAGTCAATGTGTAATTAATACATATGTAAGTGAATACGAAAGTTCAAACAAGGAGACCTAATGAGCGCCGACGCATCCATACTCATCACTCCTGGTTAGTATATAAGCAGTAAATCTGGCCTTTTTCTCTGTCATTACAGCTGTTTGATTTCGCCCGCCTCTGCCCCTCCACCACCTTCAGCTCCCCGTCTTGGTCCGGGGGAAGGCTCCCTCGCCTCCCTGCCTGGTCTCCCAGCCAGATATGCCGGCTTCAGAGATGAGGGAACCAACGAACAAGCGACAGGCTTCCTCCAAAACGTATCACATACACATTAAAGACAATATTGTTTTTGCCAAATAAATAATTATCAATCTAAACTGAATGGTCTCCTTGGTTGAAATAATTATTGTTTTAGTGACATGCAAGCTTACTGAATAGTCCTGTTAATGAACATTTTAAACAATATGCTTTGTATGATTTTATGCTCTTTGATGTTTTATGCAAACACAAGCAATAGACATTTGGACACTTTAAAATAAAAAATCACTCACTCATTTGTTTAGGGAGAAGTACTACATGTTAGTGTTAGTATATGCAAGGCAATTTCCATTCCCACTACCTTCTTGTGTTCTGGAAGCATCATCTAAATGTCTGTGAGAAAATTGTAGATTGCTCATGTGATGAATGAAATGAAAGGTGTGCTTTTATATTCTCAGTATAGCATACTTCTCTCTCAACCAAAAGCATACCAAGCCTCAAATACTTCCAGGCTTATGGTGGTGAATAATGTAGCATATCAAAAACAAATGTATTCTTTTTTTTAACAAGAGGTACATGCTAAAGCAAAAATATCTAAATACCTTTGAATCCTAATGCCCTGAATACACTGAGCATTAGAAATGATGACAGCACAAACCTCGCCAACTGCATCTGGCTGTAAATAAAATGAGACACAAAAGACTCTAATTGCATTCTCCCAATAATCTCACAAAATAAAGGTCAGTACATCCTTCATTAAATACAGATGAATGGATTGAAAACTGATGAAAACTGGTTTGTTGGTTTCCAATAACAGTTAAATGTAGATGTGAATATTTCATATTTATTCAAATAAAAGCTGCGGTCCATTATACAGCCAATGTTATAGAGCAGCAGAGGCATTACCTTGGTGGTTGGCAACCGTACTACCAATGTTAATTTGTAATTGGTAGGACAAATCAGACCCCACAGTGCACCAGGCTGGTGAGGATGAAGGTTGCATGCTGGTTTCTTGCGTTTGCTTCATATTGAATACATCTTTTTAGCAGCAGAAGCACAGACCTGATGGTTGTCGACTTACTGAATGGGTTGAAAATTCTCCTTGAGTTTTCATTCCATGCTGTTTTTATTGGTGTAATATAGCTTAGTGGCAAACTGCAAACGCTAAAACAGAAAGAGACTGGAAAAAACGTTTGGCACGTGTATAAACCTTTTCTAAAAAAAAAAATTAATTAATTGCAAAAGGTAAAACAATTCAACCATAAAATCCAATTCAAATCAAGTAAGAAAGTGCAGAAGCTGGTTTTCAGGGCTGAACCTTCAGCAAAATTGACCTGTTTTTGTCCTGTAATAATTGTGATTTTGAGGTGGGAATAGGTGAAGATCGGGTATTAACACCTTAAAGCAAACAAACAGCTTTCTGTTCCCTGGAAATGAGGACGGGCTTTTCCAACGCAACCCATTTTGCTGTCTGGTGGCAGGGAAGCCAAGAACCTCTCAACAAGGGTCAGCACACCCTCCACCAAATGCAATGCAATGGATACTGATGAAAATTGGTTGCCAAACATCTACAAAAAATTTAGATAAAACTGTTGGGAGTAACAGTTTTTAAGATGAGACCCACCCTACTCATTACCAGCTTTGCATTAAGAATCCTTAGTCAGGCGCACCTTTGACTGAGAGTAGTGATGGGAAGTTCGGATCATTTTACCGACTCGGACCTTTGAGTCTCGTTCAGCAAAATGAACGAATCTTTTTTCGAGTCATTTCGTTCATTTTAGCAAAATATAATTAAAATGTTACCTCCCTAACACATCTACTGCTTACACAAACGTTGATCACACTACAAACAAGACAAAACTATAATGCTATAAGAAACAGAAAATATTAATTCATTGTTTACCTGGGTCTTTAGTCTATGATTCGCTCACCTCGCCTCTTATCTGACAAGTTTTCGGGCTTGAGTCGTTCGTTCATCACGTGACAGCCCCATGCTCAGACTGCATAGGTTAAGCTTATGGGGCTGTCACGTGATGAACGAACGACTCGAAAAACCCGAAGACTCGAAACAGGTGAATCAATAATTCCAATACAGAAACTATAGGAAGTTGCGCAAATGCGCATGCGCGACTGAACGAATCACTCCCACGAGACGACTCGTTCTTCCCGAGTCACATTAAAGATTCGTTCAAAATGAACGAATCGTTCAAGAACGACCCATCACTAACTGAGAGTGTTAGGAGGAGGAGAGATTTTCTCACCCCTGGCCTTGCGTTATACCAGCGTTTCTCAATTCCAGTCCTGGCGGCCCACCGCTCTGCTCTTATTCGGTATTTTCTGCACTGTCGCACGCTGGTCCTACGTTGCTAATTTGCTAAGCAGTAGCATCAGCTGTGTTGTGGGTGGGGAATGTCGAATCTGCGCAGAGCGGTGGTCCGTGAGGATTGGGATTGAGAAACGGTGCGTTATACTGTGAAACGTCCAGGCATACATCATTCACTTGTCTTGCATGCAATAGCTCCGGGTCTCGGCATTAACTTCTTTGATCCTAATTTTGTAAACATATTTTTCCATTAGTTTCGTAATGGGTTGCGGCTGGCATACGCTGACGTCATTCTCCTGCATCATTGCCTGCACAAGCAGCACTAGCACGTATTTAAGTGGTGAAAAAAAATACCTGCTGCAAAGTACCTTAAATCGCATCCGCGACAGGATTCGCGCAAACAAACCGCGTTTTCGTCTGCTCTTTTTCTCCGTTTCCCCGTATCCTTCTCCGCTCGCTTTCTCCCTGTTATTGATTTTTAGTTAATTGAGTTTGTGGATACGTAACCTCCGCTATGGGACCGGACATGACGTTATGCACACAGCCCGAAGCGAGTTTGCGAAAGAAAGAAGTCAGTAAAACTTAGAACAAGTAACAACAAAAATTGCATTTGCACAATTCGAGAGCAAGAGGCCTTAAGACAGTTCCTGCAGCGCTTCTCTACCGGCTGCACAATTTTTACATTTTCTTTTAAACGTGTCATTTGTTTTCTCTGACTTAAGCAAACATGAAGGCAGTGTATTTTATATTGTGCATTTGGTATTTTTTCTTGCAAAACATTTCACTCACAAATGTAAATATACCAACAGTAAGCTGAACTGAACTAATTTCAGCTTAATGTTGCTGAGAGGGTCCTGCAAGTGGCCCATCAACAACCCGGGATTCGAAATATCCCTTGGACTATTTTTGTATCTTTGTTTCTTTAAATAACTAACAACTCATCTTGATCTATTGCTTGTTGTACATTAAATGTTCGTGCACCCGGTCGCCCAGAGGAGGATGGGGTCCCCCTCCGAGTCTTGGTTCCTCTCAAGGTTTCTTCCTACTAGAGGGAGTTTTTCCTTGCCACTGTGGCCTCAGGCTTGCTTGTTGGGGGGTTTAGGCCGGTTATATGTAAAGTGCTTTGTGACAATGACTGTTGTTAAGAGCGTTATATAAATAAATTTGAATTGAATTTTGAATTGAAGTAAGCCACTTCTATCCATTTTTAATGAATGATATAAAAATGTACAACAGCACACTAACCCCAAAGCCATTAAAACAAATCATCTCCAGGGCTCTTTCCATCTTAATGACTTAAGTTTTTTGTTTATGTTTTTTTTTTTTTTTTTTTTTCTTTACTCTTTGGTTTTGGGTGTGTTCATGTTTGTTTTTTGTATTGTCATATGTGTATTACTCCTGGTGTTCCTGTATCTTTCCTATACAAATGTACCTTTAAAATGAAATACTATAAAGAAAAAAAAAGATAATAGCTATTTATCCCAAAAAGAATGTGAAGCAGTGAGATCTAGTTCTAGACAATTAACCTGTTAAAATAAATACAATTAATAATACAATATAATAATTAAACAATACAATATAACCACTAAATAAAAGAAATGCTCACTTAAATAGTACACTTTAGTTTTTGTTAGTTGTTTATTTATTGTTAGTTACTGTAACGTTGCACTGCTTTATTTGTCTAATTGTCTATTCTGTAAATAAAGCATTCAAGTAAGAATTGCATTGTACTGTACTGTACTGTACTTATGTACATATGACAATAAAAACTTCCTTGAATCCTTGAAACAAATGTTTTTGTGTTTTTTCTGGCAGCTATCTTTTTACACGTGGCTACTATACACAATCATTTGTTTTTTTCACTGAAAACAGTTTGAATGAGGAGTTGGTTATTGTAAAACAAGTAATGTGATAAGATAATATTTGTTTAGATTGATATTTTAGAACATCTGTTAATTAATAAATTAATGAATATAAATACATACATACAATCTAACACATACATATATTGAAATGTCAAACATGATTTTCTTTTGTCTTCAATTTTTAGATGTTTTTAAGTTCAGCAATCTGCTGTAAAAACTTGAGCAGAGAGCAGCTTTAAAAATAACTACGCAGGGTCAACTGAGAGATTTATGCTTAGACCCATCACTCATAGCTTCTGCTTCTTCCATTAGACCTTCCACGTAACCAGGAGTGTAGTAGCTATGACAAAAAGATCAATAAATAGAAATGAATAAATATGCACAATTATAGAAAATGTACTGGCTATTTGTTAGCTGGACTTCTTCGTGATATTACAGATATCTCTCGCTGTAAAATGTGTAATTTAACAGTACATTTTCTAATTCTTAAATGTTTATAATCTGTAGATTTACACAGAGGAAAAAACCTACATTTTTCTAATACAGAAAAGAACACTGGTCATGTAATTTTATGATCTGACAGAGGTAATTCAGCTCTCTTTATGTACATTTTAAAATAAGTGAAGGTACAATACCTGACAATCTCTTCAGGGTAGTTTTTGTTAATGGTAATGATGTATTCCCTCAGAACAGAGCCTGCTGCAGCTTTGATTTCCTGAACCTTTTTCAGCCCACCGCTGCTCAAAAACACACAGCGCTCATTTACGTCATGGGGAAGAACCTTCAGGACGCAGAAACAGTGAAAAGGTTGAGAACCATAATTTCATTATATGTTAATCTGAGGTGGCTGTGTTGTACTACCATAAATGAGAAACAGTCTGTTCTGAAAGGGACTGAAATAGAGGTGAAAAAAGCAGGCAAAAATGGCTAATCTGAGGGGTGTTTTCAGCAAAATACTTCAGAGACATGTTTAGTGGTGCTCATAGACCTAAAAATGTGTAATATGATACCTTTAATTAAAAATGATGCCTTGTACCAGTTACTCCGTTCTCTGTTTGAGAATCTAGAACATCTTACCTTATTAATCTGGAAGAGTATGAGTTTAAGAATGTTTTTGGGAGCTTCATATAAGATGGGAACCAGAGCTTGTAGGTAGGTGCACTTCTGAATAATTTTATGTAAAGCCTTCCTCGTCTGCAATAAAGAGGTAATCAGAACTAGATAAATTACGTCTTTTTAAACTTTATAGTAGTCGTTAGCTATAAAAGAGTTAAAGACTTGTTGCACCTTGCTACGCAGGTCGTCTGAGCTCTTCTTGTCCATGTAGAGATGCAGGAGCTTGGGCAGCAAGTTGGCTTTGGCCACGGCTTTAGCGTGCACAGGCGTGTGACTGCCGATCCAGCCCAAGGCCCAAACCGCAGCCGCCTTTATGTGGTCCTGCTGACCGTCCTCCAGGCAGTTAGCCAGCTGTGGCAGTCCCTATTAATGATAAAGATGCTCACTGCAAAAAACTGTAAATATAATAGCACATGCTCAGTGCTATCTGTGTCTCATCCAAGCTTAAAAGTACTGTATACACCAAAATCAAGTGTATGTTACTATCAGTATGTTTTATTTTACTGTTGCCAATAATGGTGAAGGACTTAAAAATGACCTGTTAAATTATGGAATATTTGCTATAGTTTTAGAATAATATTTTATTTATTAGGGTAAATGATGTACTTCAAATTTGTTGATTTATGAAAATGTGTAAATTACATGTGTAATGTGTACAAGGGAAAATCTGAAATATAATGGCTAATATGAAATATGAAATGAAATATAATATATACAGTATTTACCTCAGAAACAATGATGGCCCGGGCGAGGTGTTCAGTGTGTGCTGCTATGTAGCCCAACATCATGATACCAGACAGACATGTACTCTTATTGAAGTCTGACAGATTGTCGATTACCGGTGCCACAGCCCCAGTATTCATGACCTTGTAAGACAACTGTGGAGGAAAAATATAAACACAAAAATCTTAGAAGCACATCTCCAAGTCCATCAAAACCATGCTGCTTAGGGAGGATAAACCACTGACACAACATACATATGTTAAGGCTGGTGAGTATGACATCAAATCAATATCACAATTAACTGAACAGTTACAATTAATGAACAATTATTTCGTTTTTGTTTTCTTGCCTTCATAGCTCAATGACAAGATTTGCACTGTAAATACACTCAACGACTAATGCTGGGATAAAAAAATTGTGCATGTTTGGTACCTCAGGGCTGTGTTTTACAATTTGCTGCAGCAGTTTGGTGACATTCTTCCTCACGCCGTCGTCGTGGTCTTTCAGACAGGAAAGCACTGAAGGAAAAATGTCAGCTGATGCCACCAGCTCTGCCAGGTCAGCCGTGTGCTTGGCGATTTGGCTCAGTGCTAAAAACACGTTCTTCTGTAATGGAGAACAATATGTAACATTAACTGTTAGGGAAAAAATAGTATAAACATCTTAATGGAAAAGTCAAGTTTGAAAGTATGACATAAATGACATAAATGTCACATTCATTTTGTGGACATGAGAATGGATTATTAGGAATCACCTTCAGGTTGGCGTCTGAGCTGCAGGTCAGCTGTGTTAAGTGCACGATGGCGTCTGCATCCACCAATGTCTGAGCCAGTTCTGGAGTGTATTTGGCAATGTCACTCAAAGTAGAGGCAGAAGCACTCTTCAAAGACAGATCAGGCTCCTGGAGAGCCAACACGAGCTGAGGAACTGCTCCAGCATCCACCACAGACTGAGACAATTCTGCAGGAAAAATAGAATGTTAAAAAATTCTAAAATACTCAACAAACTAAGCTGCAATATTTGAAATAAATATTAGACTAACTAGGCTCAATCAGACTATAAACAATGATTAATCAATTGGTCGTGTTAACTTTTATATACTTAAGCCTAAGACAAAAAAATAATAAATGTGGTGTATTAACACATTAACTGTTGTTGACACAACAATTTCTGTTGAAATTGGATAACGTTTTGTTGTAAATTAATGAAAGAAGTGTATTAACATGGACAAAGGAGTCAGAAAGGGCACAAGAAGCTCTCACCTGCGCCGTGCTGAGCGATGCAGCCGAGAGTTCGCGCAGCCGCCTTTTTTACAACTGGGTCAAGCTCCTCCAGAAAAATCACCAAAGCATTTGGTGCACCACAATCCACCACGGTCTTCGCCAGCTCCTGGGAATGTTCCGCAATTGCCCTGAGGACAAATGCAGCCGTCTTCTTACACAAGCACTGAAGAACACACAGTAATGCCAGATATACAGAGAGGCTTGGAGCAAACAAGTTCACTGACACAACAAAATTAATTCCTATGCTCCAGACCAAGTGGCCCTTAACTCTTATAAACTCTGAAATCATTATGAAAAAAAAGTCCTTAAGAAAATTAAGAAATTGAAATAATATGATCTTATACAACTACAGAATTAAAGAAAACTGAATAACCTAATATTTTTACACTAACATGCATGCAATAAAATAGGCATAAGAGTGCTCTTCAGCAGTTGTGGATTCTGTTCTTACTAAGGAACAAATCTTAAATAAGAAAATATTGCTAAATATCAGAATCTTAGTGAAAACTTTGTGAAAAGAAAGCGTAAAAACATGCGAGGGGATAAACTGGGAAATTATGTATTTAGACATACAATGAGATATACTGTGGTCATGTGCAATTCTGTGATTATATGACAAATATAGGATACTACATGTTGTGTTAACAAATCAAAACTTGGTAAACATGGGGTACAGTGAACGACAACAAGCAACTGTTTAAGCCTTACATTTTGACAAGACATTGAACCAATAAGCTGAGTAAGGACGTGTGATTTTGAGATTTCTTCAGCCAGACTTTTGCTGTGGCTGGCAAGTCTTCCCAGAGACAAGGCTGCCATGTGCTGAATGTATGGGACGGTATCCATCAGAAGATGTTTCAGAATGTGTATTATACCTACATACAGAGGAACAGAAAGAGTGAAGTATCAAAAACAAAATAATATCCGGCAAACATGCAGTTTTTATATTTGAATTCCTACAAGGCACGATAATGGACACCTGGATGTGAACCTCTTGCTTGGACAGTTTATAATATGACTCAATTTTATTAACTGGGGTGCACAACCACAACAATCACTACAATTTACAAGTTCTTTACAGCATCTAAAAATTCACCTGCATTGTGTAGCATCTGAATATAGTGTGATGATTTTGCAAGGTCTGCAACTATTTCCACAAACTGTGTCTTCGTGTTGTTGAACTCATCAAAACCTGAAAATTTTCATCACATTAAGCAGACTTGGGTTCACTGTAATATATGAAGAAACCTCCTTTATCATGCATGTATTCTATAAAGAAAGTATAAGAAAGAAAGTATCTTTGTAAATGTTAAAAAACTCACCATATAAAATGTCTCTCTGCCTCATGGTTACTTTTGAATTATCCCACAGATTTGTCTGAAATTGTCAAAGTCAAAGTTGCAGGAGAATCGGAATTAGATTTATTGTCCAAAAAACTGAAATTTATTTGCTTCTGGGCTTTAGTGTCTGTATAGTACGCCAGACAATATAAATACAATAAAAAAGATCAATATAAAATAAGCAGAAGTGTTTTATTTGGTATAAAGTGAGATAATTGACCCGGTGAGTTAGTTGGTTTTGGGAAAGCTTGGCAAGACTGGCTGGTAGAGAAGCGTGTGGTTCCTGATAGTTTCACTCTAACTTTACAAGTTGTAATATACGGGATAACCAAAGAGTGCTCTGTTTTGTGTGATTTGATTAATAATATTTTGTTATTAGCAAAATACTTTATACATAAATGCCGATATTTTAAAGCTCCCCCCTTGTTTATCGTGTTTAAAAATGACCTAAAAGTCATTTCAGATGCCCTTAGTAAAATGAAAAATCCAAAGGCAGTTAAGCTGTCTAATACGTTTGTATTATATAAATTGTTGTGATTTTATTTTCTTTATTATTTTTGTTTAGTCTTTGTCTCCCATTTTTATACTTGATTTTCTTTTTGGAATATTGTGTTACACATTTTGAACGGAATCTAATATGGTTCGATTGTGTTGAGCCTTCCATACTAGAATTCTTTTTTCTGTACACGAACTAATCCCATGTTGTTGTATTCAGTTTTTGCATTCAAAAAAAAAAAGTGAATTGGTTTTGGGACAGTAAAGGCAATAAAGGCATTCTTTCTTTCAAGCACCACAGCAGAGTTTTGGACTGTTCCTAATAATATTCGAAAGAAATCTGTTATACAGAAAACTTATTAGGAATCTTATTACAAACTTTTGCTCGGCAAAATCTTGTTCAATTGCACATTTTTCTGTCTAGAAAGTGTTTTATTACTTTTATAAAGTATTATAACGTATTTATGATCAAGATTACTTGTTTTCCCTGTTTTTGCTCTATCGCTACACCGTTCAGGGGTGTGATGATGTCATCAAATCGCGACCTCCCGCCCGAATAGATTATTTTCCCTTTTCAAAAACTGGATCCATTATTTTAAGCACAAGTGATGTAAAAACGTGCATATATAACATAATGAACACTTTAAATTCTGTAAAAGGTTACTTAACAGGTATAAGGTGTTTAAATTGAGACGTCTCGTATCTGAGCTCAACGAACTAAATATAACATCTGAGAAGCGATTAAGTATTTTTCCACAAGTGCCTACATTAAACCAGACCAACCTGTGCTAGACAGTATCTTATTCACTTTGTAATTTCACACTTGTAATTTGGTTTTATGTCCTGCTTAACTGGCTCGGGCGCTTAATAATGACGTCATTGTTCGGCCGTCTCAACAAGTGACCGCACAAAGAACCAAGTTACTGTGTTCACTTAATGAACTAAACTTAATTTTGGTAAATGCTTGCTCAGACGCCACGTTATCTATGTAAATTATTTTACTGAGCTTTTAACGTTCATTCATTTACTCGTAAAACGCCTTTGCCATTGTTTTAATCAATTCTCGCAGTTGAATTTAACAGCAAGACCGGCACATAATTTGATATGAATATTTTATATACGGTATCGGTTGTATATACTGTTTAATTAGATCATGTAAATTAGTTGTTGCTTTAAAAAAAAAAAAGAGAGAGAAGTTCTCTAAGAAAAAACTCAGAAATTCCAAGATTAAAGTCGTAGATTTACAAGAAGAAAAATCAAATATTCTCCGAAATTAAAGTGGTAAATTTCTGATCAAAATTTAATAATCTCGGAGAATATCTGCTTTTTCTTCTCGGAATTTCTGAGTTTTTTTTTCTCGGTATTTAACCCCCGCTCCGTTTTTTCGTTTTAATCTACGGTGGCCCTGATACACCGTCATATACCCTGTATATAAAACTAGATAATGTTAATCCGTTAATTCACATCAAATTCTTTGATAACAGAATAAGTTTGAATGTTCAAAGATTTACCGTTGTTCCTATGGGTGCCAAGATGGTACAATTTTAATTTTAGGATTGACCACTGCTGCAATATTTGCACGTATGATTGAATACCAAAACTAGAGTCCCGTCGTCCCGTCTCTCTCTATACTTGTACGATATAGCTGAGATTACAATAAAGTTTACTTTGTCTTTGACAATTATATATTTTAGTGCTGTCTTAGACAAAGTGATAAAGAAGATGTGACGTCAAGGAATCCCTTCAGACTGTAGGTGGCAGCATAGTTATGCTTAAGTGTTTAAGCTAAAAGTCATTCCAGATCGAATTTTCACGGCTAAAACGTCCACATTCTCATATCTAACGACACAACGCCTTATTTTTGTATGATATTATTCACTATAATGATGGAAGACTGCAAAGCATTTTCCCCTTAAATATCAAGCACTTCTCACATACAAGGAATTTGATTTGGTGATTGGTCTTAACCCTTTGGGCCTTCATGGTACAGCTATATGGAGGCTTGGGCAGTAACCACCATCTCAAGGAATTAATTAAAAGTAAAAAAGAAGAAAAAAGATTTATATATGTATATAGGTTTATATAAAACAAAAATGATAAACTTCTAAAGATCTGGACTGTTAAAACATCATCTAAATAATATGCTTATTCATTACATGCTACACTCCCAAACAGTCTTTTATGTTATATATTGCTATTTTTAGTGGTTATTAGTGGTTATTGTCAGAGTTTACCTGTGTGAGGCCCAGTTTGTTAACCATAATGAGTATTTTCAGGCTGTGGGCTGGTTGTTAGTAAGGTTGGAACGGGTTTATAACAATAACTATAATTTCTCAAACTGTTGTGACAATGAAACTAGTTTAAGAGGTCTAGAATAATATATATATATATATATATATATATATATATATATATATATATATATATATATATATATGTGTGTGTGTATATATATATATATATATATATATATATATATATACACATATATATATATATATATATGTATATACGTAAGTAATAGTGACCTCTGAAAGATAAAAGACACATTTTTAAAAGTATGTGTGATTTTTTTTTTTTTTTCAGTGATGCACTTGAAACGACTACATGTGAAAAGTGCTCAAAGATACTGGCAGTCATTACTGATGTCTCTATTCAGTCTAGCATGACCATGTTGGTATGCTGGGCTGCTTTCTTAGCCTTCCAGTCTTTTTAGAGAGAATCTCTCTCTCTCTCTCTTCACTTCCTCTTGCTCTATAGCTTTGATGGGCTGCCATGTATCTCTCAGACTGGAGGCCTTTTCATGGAAGGCACCTGTCAGGAAGGGGGATGGCAGTTTGTTGTTACAGGCAGAGGATTCGCAGCAATGGCCAGATGAGACAGGTGTGTGTATGTGTGTGAAAGAGAGAGGAGGGGTAGAAGACAGAGAGAGAGAGAGAGAGTCACTGCATCAGACACTGAGGTAGCTTTGTTCCTACTTCAGCAACAGGACTTCATTCATACAGTTCCTAACCCATACACACGCCAGTGTGTGTGTTTGTGTATGTGTAGAAGTGTTACCATAAGCATATCTTATCTGTGCCGGAAACTGCATACTCCGCACCTCCACACATACTGTAAAGTGTTAATGAACACACAAATTGATTGGAAACTTAATTGAGCTGTGTGAACCAGTGTGTGTGTGTGTGTGTGTGGCTACGTGAGTATGTGAAGAGGAGGAGGACCGGATCTGGATGTAGAGACGACTCATCCTTCTATGCCGGGGGCTACAAAGGGCCCGTTGAGGTGGTGTTGTGAGGCGTGCATTATGAGATCGGCCCGCCCCAACCCGGCCCGTTACCGAGCTAAATAACCTTCCTGTCCACACCTCCAACACCCTGCCAGTCCAGCTGGACACACACACAAACATACTCACATGGACACACACATATCCCCCTCTCCAAAAAACACCATCAGACACAGGCAAGTCACGGTTGTAAGAGGAATATGAGATCAGCGTGAGAGGGAGATTAGCATAAACACTGACCGTTGTTTTTATGTCTTGTGCGATGGACAGATTGAAAGTGAAGGATTATTAACCACACAGGAGCGAGTGTTGACTTAACCGTAGGGCTGGGCGATATGATCAATATGGGCGATATGGGCAACATGATGGTTAACAATTAACTAAACATTTTACCCCAATTACGTATGATAAATGATTTTTTTGTTTGTTTGTTTTCTGCCCCCAGAACTCAACTATTAATGCTGGGATATTTTTACTAATGAAAGAGTGCGTTTTTGTGTGATTTTAAAATAACTGAAGGAAAAACAGATTTAAGGGGACAGTACATGAACACGCACTGGGCAAAGTATTAACAGAATTATCTTTTTAATAATTAACAGAATTAAAAAATAATTAAAATGATCATCACAGACAAAGTTATGTCGATTAGAGGATTTGAATGTTGGTTTTAAGATTTCGATGAATTTTAGATTGATTGCCTTGCACTACATATCCATTTTTTGTGCATATTCCAAATAAACTAATATGTACGAGTGCAGTTTACAATGCCATGTCTCCTACAAATGTGTGTGTTTGTTTGTGTGTGTGTTATCTACCTCAAATGGTCAAACTCTGGCTTACTTCAGGCATCCTGCAGGAAACTGCATGTTTAATCCATTAAGCAGTACAATAAGAGAGGAAAACCTGACCATTTTCAGGGCAATCAGAGACTGTCCCCTCCCTTCTTATCTTACATGCACATACAGACATACACATATGTACAATGGTCTGAATAATGCACATAAAAAATATGCAATGCAATATGCAAACAAATATGCAATGCAATGTGCTAACATAAAAATATTTAATGCATTGTGCAAACATACACATACAGTACTGTGCAAAAGTTTTAGGCAGGTGTGAAAAAATGCTGTAAACAAAGAATGCTTTCAAAAATGGAAGTGTTAATCATTTATTTTCATCAGTCAACAAAATGCAGTGAATGAACAAAAGAGAAATCTAAATCAAATCAATATTTGGTGTGACCACCCTTTGCCTTCAAAACAGCATCACTTCTTCTAGGTACACTTGCACACAGTTTTTGAAGGAACTCGGCTGATTTGGTTGATATTGATTTGATTTAGATTTTTCTTTTGTTCACTCATTTTGCATTTTGTAAATTGATAAAAATAAACAATCATTATTTATATTTCTGAAAGCATTCTTTGTTTACAGCATTTTTTCACACCTGCCTAAAACTTTTGCACAGTACTGTATGCATTACGGAGACACCTGAATATGCAATGCAATGTGCAAACACAAAAATGTCAATTGCATTGTACTATGCCCTTCCTCTAACCCTCTGCTGACATGGCCCTAAGCAAAAGCTTTAACCCCAAAATCCTGCAAATGCTGTTGTAACTTGCCTTCTTGCCCCCCTTCATCTCACCTGGCCCTTCTTCTGCAAGGACATTTAAGATTAGTGCATACTGACATTCCAAAAAGACACCCCACTCCTCCCCCAAAACAATAACATTGCCAACAATGAATGGCAGCTAATGGGTACACGTTAGCGCATCTTATGTTTAGGGGTTCCCATTAACTTTCCTTCATTGTTAGCCATATTACTGCCCCTGGGTGGAGTGTGTGTTTAACGGCCACTGTTACTTCTGTTTTGTCAAATCCAAACGCTCATATTCGTAGAGCTGTATTCTTC